>JABFPB010001098.1:0-27941 GCA_022817645.1 Ceratoteleas bidentatus | reverse complement strand
CTCACGATCTCTCTTACGTTGTGCAATTTGCAACGCGCCCCATCCTCATATGATCCTGCCGGGGGTGCCAGGCGATTCCGAGGCGAATCCGAGGAATAGCGGCTGATAATGATCGTCGCCGAGGACAACGACGGCGTTCTTATGTTCGCGTCGGAAATGCCGCTGTTTTCACGATGTTCCGTGGAAGTGCAGCACCTTTGAAGATGAAGGATTGGGAGGAGGAGGAGTGGAGTGGAGTTTTTCTGGGGGAGGAAGGGGGAGGGGAGGGAAGGGTGGGTTAGTTTTTTTGGAGTGAAGTTAATATTGGGGTGGAGGGTTGAGGAAGAAAATGGTATGTCGTTAGTGGAGATAGTGGAGACGTTGCGGAACTTAGTGTTTAGTTCTGACCAGGTTTGATAGGGCTGGATAAGTTGAAGTTAACGGAGTTGAGAAATTGGAGATGGTTGTTTTCAATGATTTGTTAAAAATGTGCATTTTTACGTGAATGTGTCAGATTAACTATTTTTAATATTTAATTTTTATGTTTCTATTCACACTGAGAAAAATAAGTGGTAAAAGTTACTTTTAGTTGTATGAGATACCACTTAACATTTAGTAATGTTTGCCACTTAGTTTTCTCAGTGGGCTATAAATGGAATAAAATTACCAACGTGTTTAATAGTTAGTACTACACAATAAACTTGCGGTGAATAAAAAATTCACCATAATAGCTATGCTTTATATTTACCTTCCAGCAACAGCAATACATTACCAAAAAAATGCAATTATGAAACAGTTAAAAAAATATAATACGACTTAACAAAACTATTTTTGTTTATTTCCGAATGTGTCATGAGTAGATATTAAATTTTTATTTTACATTCCAAAATCCGTAAAACTCTCTATTATCGAAAACTTTACTTTAAAAACATCAGCTAACAGGTTGTACACAACAATTATTTGTCAAACGTGAAAACTTAAAACTACACTCCTAAAAGAAGTGTCTCAATTTCAGACACTTTTTTCAGACATTTTTAAGTCACGTCATAAAATACGATAAAGCGTCTGAATTTAAGACATTTTTCATTAATTAGGACGCCTGATTCTACATATTTTTACAATGTATTCTTTGATAACTTTCTCAAGACTTTTTTTACAATGACGTTTTCAAAATAAAATAAGAAATGCGAAATTTTGTTTCTCCTTAAATGCTGTTTCTTGGCGAAAAGTGGTAAGCAGCGTCGTAATGGGTAAAATTTAAACTATCCCAAGATCAATTCTCCGGATGAATTCACGCGAAGGGTCTGGTTTGAAGTGCTGAAGAGGCATTTTGATGAGGAAGCCACTCTGAAAGTGGCTCCTTGGTTCATTCCGCGGCGTGAATATGATGGTGTAAGTCCCATGAAGGCGGCCTTTGTGTCAGGCGGAAGCATGGTTGGTCTCTAATGTTGCCATGGGACTACTGTTCGTCGTGCGAGACGAGTACAGTCTGTCCCGCATTGCGAGCCGGCTCCGGCCAATAACTGAGCGTAGCTATCGAGAATCGATTACGCGGCTCGATAAAAAGAAAAGCCAAAAAGGATTCAGGAAGGCCCGTTGTTCTGCACTTCTTGCGGAAACACCGTTTAAAAATGCATTCCCGATTGTTCGCGGCTGTCACGTAGGCAAATGACATTTGAAACGCTTCGACGATCCCGTCGATTACTCATCAGCGTTCATCTTAATTACAAACTAACGCATTCGCAATGCTTGACTCATAGGTGTGAAAGAAATGGGCACATTTTCTTCTGAAAATCCGAAAATATTTTCAATAAAAACACGAAGCGGCATTTTCTAAAAATGAAAATTGGAGTTAATTGAGATTCATGTTAAAAGTGAAAAATTAACGATGATTGAGAGATATAGTAGTTTAATCTGGTAATTACCGTCGAAGAAGATCGAGTGTTGTTAAAATGATATCGATCGTGATATCGGTTTAATTAACGGTGGTAAATATCAGAGTCGTTATCAGGTTATTAATCGCTATGATCAGTTTTACTTTAGCTTCCTCATAAATCGATTTTTTGCGATTTGATCTAGATATGAGGTTTTGCAAAGGATTCTAATTTGTTAACGTTTAATGATAGTCAATTATTGTAAGTAAAATTTTTATTGAAAATTGTACATTTATATTGCAGAAATTGTAGATGAGAAATAAAAAGAGATGTCAACTCCATTAGATTGAAGGATAATATTAACGTAATCTAGTGTTATTTACGAGAACGTTTACGGATGTGGTTGCAAGAAGAAAATTTTCGAATACTTAAAGTGGTTTTACTCGCGAAGTTTCGCTACGAGATAAAGACATTAAGGCGTTCAACGTGTCACAGAGACAAAGATATAAAAAGCATCTACAAGTGTTCTCTCACTAAGTGAAGATAGATCAAATCCAAAAAACATAATTCAATTATCAGTTTGCGTGGAATGTGAAATTTCACACTTACCAACGCAAAGAAAATTGTTCCCGGACAAACGCGAAATTTCGTACCATTATTTTTTAAAACCAGAACAACCTCCATAAACTACCTCTTTTCCCAGTTCCAGTCACATTGCCTCACTTATTTACAACTTCTAAAATTACATTAGAGTGAACAACTATTATAAATGCAAAAATCTTTCACAACTGCATGTACATAATTCGAAGTCAAAATGTTGCAGTCAGCCGAAACTAATATTCGTTAATAACTATACTTTCACGCAACATTAAGACACTTTTATTTACCGACACACGCGTCAAATTTCGAACGGGCAACCAAAAAATTGGAATTTAATTGCAACGCAATTTCATCTAATTACGATCAGTTTACGATCAAAACTTGATAGAAAAAATTCTTATTCGGGGTGATGAACTACTGTTCAAATCTTGATACATTTTTTACTTACCTTTCGCTATCGTCGATTTCACGACTCCTTCTCATTCTGTCTACTCCAAAGTATATTTTTTCCTCGCACTTCACCTTTCAACTTAGTAATCCTGTCCTTATCAGCAATTGGCCAACTTTTCTCCCCCTTCCTGAACACCTATCGAAAAACAAGGAGAATGCCAAAAGCACAATTTCGGACATTAATATAGTCCAAAAGCAGACCCAAACTTAGTCCACAGTCAAACCAAAAAATAGTCCAAAAGCACACTGGTCATATCTTACCGAATATGAAATTGTATCGAATTGAAGAAAATGCATAACTAATTGCGATTTGGTATGCCAAGTTTTTTTTTATTAAATAACAACAAATTTGCAAATTTATGAGCTGATTTTTATTAACTTTACTTTGAGTTTAATGATAGCCTTTGTGATTTATGGCTCTAGATAAAGCCTGATTTTTTAAATCAGCAATTCCCAGTAATAAATAACCTAACCCCAGTTCAGTCGGAAACAGGCAACATAACAAAAAGTATTCAGATATACTCAACCTGTTTAAAAAAAATTAATGCAGAGCATCGTTCCGACTCGATCATTTGAAACTTGCTTATATGTGATTTTTCTGTCTAATAAATCACACTCTTCTTGAATTCAGGTTTATTATTTGTAACCTTTACTTCACCCGCTCGTTTCTGTATTCATGTGATGATTACAAAAAATGCCAATAGCAGGGTTTTCAAGGTCTCTGAACACGAATCTGAACTCGGATTTTCAAATTGAAAATGGCGAACCAAATCCAATATGACGAACCAAATAATTAAACTTGTTCACTTTTCTTCGGATTCAGTATGTTAGTTTTTTGGGTACCTGAACACGAAGCTGAGCTTAAACTTAAACAACTGTAAATGGCGGATTCAATATCACAGATAACACATTTTTAAAGCTGATTTTACGTACATCCAAGTTTTATCTAAAATCTGCTTTTGGAATATACCCTAAAGAAAAAGTGTCCCCACAAAAACCGCCCAAATGGGTGATACTCGGAATCGGCACGCGAGCATCTTGCTGCCGCGTGACCAATTGCCCAAGTACGTGCGCGAAAAATGAAAAATACTCACCTTTTTCTCGCGCGCATCACCCGCCGATTTCGCGAGTCGCGCGACGCACTAAAAGCCGGCGTAAGTGGCGGCTACGTTCGCGGGCAATTGCCGAGCGCAGCCCCGATGCATAATTACTTCGGCATTCTTTCTCATCGCCGAGGATTTGCGCGCGGCCCTCGTTGCGCGCAATTTGAATAATTATCCGGCGCTTTTTCGTCGGCGATGCTAAGCAGCTGTTGTGTCCTGTCTCCGCGATGGCCCGACGTCGCACAAAGAAAAGCAGCCCTTTTAATTCTCTCCCGGGAGAGAGCGCGCGAGGACGCTCGGTGCCGATGTTTTATTTATACGCGGCTTTTTCAGCGGCTACGAAAACGGAATGAATCACACGTGTTGTTCGCATCGGAACTGATTTAATTATCATGCATTAATTGCGCCGCGGCCGCGGAAAAAGCCCGCCGCGTTACCATAAAACTGTCATAAATTACGCGTCGAAAAAATACGCCTTATTACACATCGCACGAATTAATGCCGCATTCAATTACCCCCGCGTTTCTTTTATGATAATCGCGGTTTACCCGTTCGGCCTTTTTCCCCCGTCGCGTGTGCGCTCGCCGTGAGCGATTATGATTTTTTCGGCCCGCGGCGATGCATCACGCCGACGAGAGCAGTCATTTAATATCCGGGGAATGTCCCGCGGAGAGCTTGCGATCCGCCGGAGCGACAGGGAGTCCGCGTCGACAAAACACGCGGCTGCCGCGGCCCGACTCCAGACGACCCCAAGCAATAATTCCCGCGCCGAATTAGCGCCATAAGTTGCGCGCCGACAACCGCGGGGACAATATTAATCTAAGCGGAATTCGGCCCCCCGCGCGCCGAACCGAGGGCCACTCTTTTCGTCCGTGAAAATGCACTCTGGAGAGATCGCGGGAAAAACGCCCAGTTGGGAACGATCATGGGGCTATTGTGGCCGACGGAATATGGGGCAAGGTAAAATCGATCGCGGACAAGAAGGTGGTGGCGTTGAGGATGGAAGATTAGCGGTCTGCGGTGAGGTTGAAAACACATGGCTGCGTGGAGAAAAATTGTTGTGTTGGGCTGATTTAGGTTATGTAGGCTTGAGATGACTGGAGGGTGTGGATGAAATCTTCATTGAGACTGCTGTAATGATTTTAATAAATCTATATGATAAAACATCAAAAATTGAAGAATGAAAACAATTTTTCAAACAATTTGTTGTTTGTCAATTTGTTCTACAAACGGTTAATAGCTGACAAGGTTGATATTATAATCCTTAATATGAAAATCATTGCTGAAAAGGGCAGAGTTCACCAAAGCGATCCTCCACCTGGTAGAATTCAAATACAAATGACTTATCAGTCGAAATTGAAATAGACAGGAGGAGCTGCGGTTAATTAGTAGTATTCCTTTCAGCGATTCCGCAGGGAGTAGCAAATCCACTTTTTGCAAGCCGAAAATGGATTGCACGCGTGTACTGTAAATTGCGAAAATATTCGTTTTGTTAATTGGATTAGCGAAGACAGCGTCGCAAAGGTAGCGCCCTTCGCGAGCACGTAGAATTAGGAATATGCGGGGTTTATTAAGTCTGCGGCTCGCGGTTGAGGGGGTGACATTCGTCCCCGACTCGTGCACATCGTAAAGATAAATATCCCAAGACAGTCCCGGAATAACTTACTGCCTGGGAAAACCGGGTCGTAGATACGGAGAACTAACAAAATTTTGGCGCCAGTGAATGGAGACGCGCAATCTTCGTCACGATGTTCGGCGCTGCGAAATAACGAGTCAATGTACCTTCATTAAAATACTCCTGCCGAAATGAATTGGTGGTGAATTAAAGATACGCGTTACACCAAAAGAGAAATTAAGATGATCCTATCAACTAAAACTATCAATATTCATCGAACATTTTCTTGGAAAACATAGTTAAAAAAATGATATAATTTAATAATCAATACTGTCCTTAAATACTGGGAAAAAAAGTC
Organism: Ceratoteleas bidentatus; assembly: GCA_022817645.1. Taxonomy (NCBI): domain Eukaryota; kingdom Metazoa; phylum Arthropoda; class Insecta; order Hymenoptera; family Scelionidae; genus Ceratoteleas; species Ceratoteleas bidentatus. The sequence goes on along the minus strand of JABFPB010001098.1, from coordinate 21,962 downwards.
CTGTCCTTAATAGACCCACTGGTCCTTAATAGTTGAATCACCCAATTTTGATTAATGTAACCAAACGTTTGGTTCATTTGAGTAAATGTTCTATTTTAACCAAAAATCTGTACCCTCCAATATTTAATGGTTTCATAATGAAATATTATCCCGACGCTTTCGAATGCAATTCCACCTGTCGAAATGGGGTAAAAATATGGTCGCCGTAGCGAGCGAATGAAGACATTCGCCGGGTAATAATTTCACAGGCGACCGGCATGGAACTTTTACCGCAGCTGCCGCGATTTTCCGTGATAGGTCGGCGTAACCTCGTAAGTTTGTCGGCGAAATCGGGCCAGGGTCGGCGATGGTCCGCTTTGATTATAATTACGTAATTGGAGCCGCAAGCAGCCGAAATTTGGCGTGTAACGGCGCCGTTTGGACGCGCGCGGCCATTTTCCAGAGGACAATAGGCTGCAGTCGGAAGAGCGCACCGCCCGGAGGTAAAATGTTCGGACGCGAACGCTACAATTACGAGCCATACTACGTCGGCTCGGGCTCATAACGAACCCGGTATATTGCCCCGGCGTTTTGAAACACGGCGCTCGTTGCGATCGCTCGCTTTTGCGCGATCTTCGAAGAAAACGAGAGTCCCGTTCGGCTAACCGAGCGGTCATTTCGCTCCGGCCATGAGAAAATCCCACTGTGTTATTAGACGACAAGCGATTTATAATTTAGAGCGCCAGAGTGTCGAAGCTTGAGGTGGAAATGACTTCTTTATTCATTTTCGAAGCAGCTTTGAGGTGAAACAAGTCATCAACTCTGGGAAGCTGACTGGCTGCCAAGCCAAGGTTTCTGCCAAAATGTGATAATATGGTCATACAGGAATGTTTGAAAAATTCGTCTAAGAGAGATTCAAAATGAGTATAGTTCAATGAAAAGTGTCGGAGGAAAATAATGGAATGATTTCGAGTCTCGTTCTAGTCGGTGCAAATGACTTCTTTATGCAACTTTTTCGTCCGTTTTTTACGCGGTTCCTGTACAAAAGATGCTGCTCGGCTCATCGCGCGAAATGTTCGCTCGAATTCCTTTCTGAAAATAAATCAACGATGTATAAAACGGGGAATACCTCCAGATGTGAGCGGACGAGTCGCCGAGACATGTGCGTCTGGGCCACAAGTTGACACGCGCTATATTTAGCTCTATGGGAAAAAGGAGTTTCGCGGGCCGTGATTGCACCTCTTTCATTTATCCGGCGATGTTTAATGGCCGAGAGGGGGCGCTTGAGATTAAGGAATGGCGCTCTCTGCAGTGGGTTATGTGCTCTTCGAGAGGAAGACATCAGTTAATACTCATATTTGCCTTCACTCTGCTTTCTGTCTCGCATTTATCCTGCCGTAACTTTTATTTCCCACCACCAATTTTAATTCCAAAATTAAATAGAAGAACATATTGACTTCCTGTACCCTAAACTACCCAGTTGAACAGTTCCATTGGATCCATACAGAAACTATTAGATCGTTATGAAAAACTCCCAGAAACCATATGCCTTATCTCAAAAATATGCCAAATCTCAAACCTCTAAGATCCTCATGGCGTATCTCAACAGGTGTTTATCAATAATCGTTGTTTACATTCTTTACCCTTGAACTAATAAATAACTATTAGCTCAACGCCGACGTTTATTTTTCGCATAAAATCACATCGGACCAATGAAGCAGTTAATCGGCGCTGCTGAAACACGAACCCTATATCTTTCAACGAGGGCCTCGAATATTCGTTCCACTTGGCTTTGCTCTATCTACCCCTTACGTCTACTTACTAGCGCGGTAATTTTTTTCCTCCGCGTCTGCTTTGGCCGAATCCCACATCAAAGGATAACAAAAAACCATCGTGTAACAGAAAGCACTCGCATTATCTAAAGCGATACTCTCCGATTTGATCGCGCTGATGAACCTCTCAGATGAAGTCGTTGAAGGTTCCAGATTGGTCTCATTTGCCTGGATTCCGATGAAAAAGTGGGGATGGAAATGCGACAGTCTTCCGAAAAGCAACAAAAAGCAATGAATCTCGACAACGGATGCAGTTCCGACGTACGTGTAAGACGTTTGTGCGTGCGACTATGCACTGGTATGCGAATCGCATGTGTGACCTGGGAAGACGCGTGGGAAGGCGTTCTCCGAGCCATCCACAGCTGTTCACACATGTCCTCTCTCGATACGTACTCCGATGAAATGCCACCGACTTTCCCCTCAAGAGCAAATAGACGAAACTACGGCTTTTATCTAATTGCCTTAATTACCCAACTGACGAGTCGACGAAACGCAAGTCACTTTCAATCGGTGAAGATACTTTTGAACTTTAATAGGCGAGAATGGCGATCGAGCTAAAGAGAGGGGAAAAAATGTATCGAGGCAAGTGGGAAAAGGGTGAAGGAAATAAAATTAATTTCATTCACAAGTTGCGAGCATGTTCATGAAACGGTGAGCCCCAACTGAACGCAATAAATTGCTACGAATTTATGAATTCCTCGACCAGAGATTTAGACGAGCCTATTTTAGACACTCGTTGAGCTTTTTGTTTAATTTCTTGCGTCATTACCCAGATGCTTCCTATAGAAAAACGGGTCTTAAATATTCAGTGCTAAACGTTACATAACGAGTCCATTGTGTCAACATAAACTTTTTGAAGTGTTTCTTGCGCCGCTTTTTGCGCATGGCAATCCTGACGTTTTTTAAACAGACCCCTTATTATTTGTTCTAGGTTGATACGCCAATCGAAAGCGGATCCGATGTTGAGGGTGACGCGGCTAATGCTGATCCTACGTCTCCGGAAAAGGGGTTCAAAGGTATGCATCCAAACTTCATAGTCATTCGAGGTCCTCGAACAAATTAAATTCGATTGAATTAAGGGATGCCAAAATTATTCATCTACGTCGTTTGGGACGTTTGGTTCAGTGCCATTTTTCCTTCCCATTCATTTTGATTTATGTTTAAATTATATTTCACTTTGATAATCTGCGAAAAAAGTAATAAAAAAGATTATTTATTATTTGACAAATAGTACTGACGTATTTGTTATAAATAGAATTAAAAAGTTATTTATTATAAAGAACATAATTTGCGGTAATTGCGAATTTTCATCGTTTTTTAATTGCCAGACCCCTTAATTCGGACATTAAATCGGGTTTAATATGAGATTATTTGCCAAATTTTCAACATCAAACATTTTTTTATTATCTTTTTGACCTGCAGTTACCAAGAAATTTTATATTTATTTTGTTAAGAAACCATCAAACTAATAGTATGTAACCTCCTGAAATCACTTCGTTGCAATCTCCAGGCATAAGTATCCTAAATTTGCTGCAGCATTTTCAGCGTTACAAAAAATGAAAAAAAAATTATGCTGTCCGAATTCCATTCTCATATTTCCGTCGACGTCTTCACAGCGAAGTACTGTTTCGCAAAAAATATCTGGCTCTAATTTGCCGAGGGATATCTTAAGTAACGATCTCCGAAACGTGCGAATTGATGATAACGTCTCGCGTCAGGAGGAAAAAATTGCGGGACGTGAGTTAACGCGCGACAATCGACGCAAGAATTAGACGACAAAAAGCCGGACGAAAGCCGGAGCGTGCGGCGCATTGTCGTGAAATCCGAAGATCCTGAGATAGTTGTCCGAAAATTGACGGTGATCTCGCAACCGGGCCAGAATTAACGCCTGCATATAAGTTATCCTCGAACCCCGCCGGGCGAAACCAATCCACTTAGGGTCCCCCGGTTCTGGGGGTTTTGTTCGCGAACAAAAATCTGACAAATATGCCGCGATTTGCCGTGGAACGGATAGGAAGAGGTCGCCCGGCATGGATCCCTCTGAACCGAATCCGCAAGGATTCGGAACGCGAAAGAAGAACGAGGGAAGGGCTCGACGACTCGCGCTAAATTACTTAGACCGAACAAAACGTAACAAATGATAGCGGATCCCGCCACTTATGCGATATTGGCCCATTCGCGGCACCCGGCTATATTGATATCGAGTATTACGGCGCCGAGCGCGAAAATGGCAAATCAGCGAATTGATTCGCAACGAGCAACGTTGTAAACAGGAGTTGATGTGATGCTGGAGGATGTCTCGATTTGTTTAGCAAGTCTGATTTTGAATGTGCTGTGATTTTTCGTGTTTTTTATGAAATAATCATAGTTATGGAAATTAACTACCCTCACAAAAATGTTCTGAAGTTTCAGAAGCATGTAACTTACAATCAATTTAATGCTCAAATTACTGAAATTTAAGTAACATATGCCTTAAAATCATATTCAATAGCATGTGACTGAAATTTCAGTTACATGTGCAGTAAAATGCTGGCGATTGCAAATCAAACCGATATCGATATCTAATCGAAACAGAATCAGCGCTGCCAACTTCTCGCAATGTAAATATAACCACTCTCAAGTTATAAAAATACTGTTTAATTACTGCTATAATGCGCGATTTCAGAACACAGTATCTTATTATTAATTCTTGAAAACCTCAAAACGTGACAGTACAAACAAATACAAAGTCTGAAATTTCAGAAACATGTTTCTTAAATTTCATAAATCTGTGAGTGATATTTCAGGTACATGTCCGTAAATTTCAATAATGTATTTGAAAAAAATTGCAGGCAAGTGTAACTGAAATTTATTGCAAGATTTCTGAGAGTGTAATAATTCGAGTTGAATCATTAATTCGGGCCTTTTACATTGTACCAAACCTAATTAGAATGGCCACTCTGTAAACTTAAAGCATTCATTTTTCAAAAAAGGTCTTTAATCAACACGAGAACACTAATCAGGATTTAATGATTTATAAAATGGAATGATATTTGTAAAACGCATTTTATTTTACCAATAAAAATATCATACTTTATTGTTAATTTCATAGTATGAAAATAAAAGCTCTTCTCATTTGATGTTTTATCATATTTACTTTATCTATTTTAAATGAAAATATGTATTGTTAATCATATAAAATTGTTCTTAGCTATGTCGTCATCAAGTAAAAAGATATTTTAACGAATTACAAATTATTTGCATTTAATACACAGCAATTTTTTAAAATATTTTTTAGCGTGCGATGTTTCGTTAGGGCGGAGAGAATAGCAAATCCAACACACGACTTTGAGACTCTCCAGAAACAGACACCATAAGTATTATGGTTTATTATCGAGATATCCTCTGCCAACTTGCGCGTGAACTTGGGCGAGTTATCCCTACTTTTTTAGCGCCCAGTCGATTTACCAAAACCACCGTTAATCCGCTTTTATGTATTGCTTTCCGAGTCGACATCACGCTTTTCAGATACCACAATTTTTTACATCGCTCGCGCAATCACATTGATTTGCGAATTTATTAATTTACATTTTAATTGTCCTTAATAAAACGTCGTTAGTGACATTTGCTTTCAAATAAAACTCGATTCGATATTAATTTTCACGCACACGAGCGTACAAGTTGTGCAGATTTTAATACTTTATATGCACAATAAACCGCGCGGTAGCGTATGATGGGCGATGATTTATCGCGCGTAAAAAGCCACCGTATTTCAAAGCCAACAAAATGTCCGAACTCGAATGAAGGATGTTTCAAAATTGTTAATGCTCAACGAATGTTTGCGACCTACCCTCGAAGGATTGCGTACATTGTAAAAAATGTATAAAATTACGCTAGAACGTAAAAAGGTTGCGATGACTTTTCACCAAATTTTAAGCAAGAAATGATTTGATTAATATTACTTATCGTATATTATTTATTATCAGTTTTTATTTTTTGAGAAAATCATTACGTAATTTTACATTATTTTATAACGCAATCCAAGTTGAAAACAGTTGCCACAAACGATTCAGGCGAGAAGTCGTAACATCTGCACACTGAAAGCCTTAATTAAATTTCGTTCAATAACACGTGGGATAAAGTAAAAAGAAATTAGGTCCATCAAAGCGTTTACACGCAATCGTTCGATTTTTGCGCCGCGTCATTTTTACTTCTATTCGCGAGATTTTATTCTGTCGGCTGTTTTCCAGCGTGCTTTTTCGCGATGTTCTTAAGTTATTAATGGTTTCGCCAGCCGAGTTCATTAGAAGTATGAAACTTTGCGGTGTTCTCCGACGCGCACCCCGCGCCTTACCCTTTTCTGCTTCACGTCACCGATACATTCCAAATTAGCAACGTATATTATTTCCCATAAGTCTTAACGGAGTCTCGAATAGTGTCGGCAATATCGGGGGTCGAACTTTCAAGTGTTATTATGAATTTACCCAAATTAATGAACTTCAATCGTAAATCAAATGCATGTTCTCAGATCAGCATATGTTTAGGCGAACCTTCAGAAAACGATTATATATTTTGCAGTCACTTTTGCAATATCTACTTAGAAAGTAACTATTCAATTTCATAAAATTGTCTAAATCAGAACGCTTTTAGGCTCAACAAATATCATTTCAGACCATAACTAATGGAGGATTAAAATCCTCTCTTTAAAATTTGAGAGCGTTTTTTGATAATAAGTGATATTTGTTGTTAAAGTATATGATTATTCGACTCATCTAAATTTTTTTACAATCTCACAGTGGCAATGTAAAAAACGTACAAAGGTACAATTTTTTAACTACATTATTCGGACCAAATTCGGAGTTTAAAATGTATTATATAATAGTATTATCACACAATAGGAAGTCTGCGTATTCAAATATGCAAATGCACCTCACTTTTTTGGCGCGAATCCAAAATTGTGTCGCGAAAGATGGCGAACGTAAACCGTTGCAGTCGCGAAAGTCGCGAAGGGATTCCCGGAGACGACGTCGCGTCTTTTTTGCTATTAGCTAAGTATACCGACTCTCTGGCTTATGTTGAGCTTCAGCAATTATTTGTCATAGTCAGTCGTTGCCAGGATAGGTTCGCTACAGGGGTAGTTGCGGCGCTAAAAATCTTCCACTCTTGCAGTTGAAGCCTGCTCGTAAATTTCCGCGCGATATCGTTACCGTTACCTTGCCGATCCCACTGCTAATGTTTCATTCGTCTTCATTACAACAACGAGAAACTCGAGTTTTATTTGTTAAAGCTTCCTGTACATTCAAGTCAATTAAAATTATACGGTAACGAACAAACATTAAAAAACAAATTAGCAATTCATTTCGTATAAGTCTGTCTCAATATTACACTAACGAAGGGTATACACGCATTTCAGACAAGTTTCTAAATATTGATAAACATACAGCGCTGAAGAAAAAAGCTCTATTTCTGATCGCACCGAAAAAAGTCGAGATCTATGAATTTCCTGTGATCCCGTCATGAAAGCAGCGCCACCGAAATATGTTTCGCCGTAACCCAATTATTTTCGCTTAATGTGATTTTAAACAGCGCGAAAAAAGACACCCAACGTGCCGCTACCCGTTGAATTATGCTTTCTTCTTGTTAAAGAAAAACAGAAACCAACGGGCGAAGCGTCGCGCGCGCAAAAAAGTGTCATAAGAAATATAAATAAATGAAATGAAATCAACGGGACAGAGGTCGTTAACGACGATGATGTTGTCGTTGGGCTTTCGTCGACAGTCATCGCGAGAATAGTAAGGCTGGGGTTGAATGAGTTTGTGCGATTTCCGAAGAAAGGGCCGACGAGCCCGGAAAACTCGGCGAAGCATAGACTGAGAGAAACGAAATTCGCATTTCTGTGAACAATGTTTGATGGCTGCTGATAGAAAAAGAATTGAAGAAATTAGGCTTTAGAAATTAGAATGAATTAGAAAATGGCAATACTTCAAATTACTGCCATTTTCTAAAATGGCACCTTTTCATCCCTTTTTAATTTTAATTTAAAAAAATTAGGGATGAAAAATGAACCCGGAGTTACGAATAATTCGAATTTCGGCTTATTATACATTCAAATTTTTCTAATTTTAGAATTAAAAAAAATTATAAATTTTAATAATCGAATCGAATATCGATGTAAAAAGTCGCAAATGTTTAACCTTGGCGACACTCAAATAGTTCGCTTTCTTTTTAATATAAATGTTATTTTCACAATGTTAACTATATTTATTTCTGTTTCAGGCACGGAACTGATACGATGATCAGCACAAACGGCGACACTTTTGTAGCCAATGTTTAGACCATTTATAGAATCATATTTTTATACAGGAAAAAAAATTTTTGTATGGTAATATTACTAGAACGTACACGCTGAAAGTTGGTCAAGTATAATTGAGAGATTATTTTCCTCCACCATCCGTTTCGCTTTTGTTACGGCGTATTTAAATCACGCGACGCAGTTCGCGTGGATTCTCCTAGCGACTTAAAGGTTATGTATATTTTGCATATCGTATGGATATCCAAGTGTACAAATATTACGATCCGATGATCTTCGACTTGCTAGTTGCTGTGTAAATGAAGAAATTATTTTGATTCGTACCTGCTGCAGCTGGATCAAAGTAATTTTTATATTATTCGTTACCTTGTTTTGGATAATAAAATTTAAGTACCATGAACACGTGACTTCATGTACTATAAATCGCGAGACTGGCGGAATCGGTTTGTCCGAAGGGTTTACGCGATCGGGGTAGTTGTGACGCAACCGGGCGATTCGACGTGTTTCTTTTTTAGCGGTTTACTCGGGTTAATTACCACCATCAAACTGATGTTGAATCACAATTACTGCGGTGGCTACTGTTTATCGAGTTAGTGTTAATTTTTCGTCGTTTAACTCTCTCGTGTCTCGTTCAGTACGAAAACGGGATCTTCTGAATGAGACAATCAATACAGAGTAATAAGTTATTGTGTAATCTTGTTATTGATTTTGCATCTCAATTTATATTGTTTGAATAAAGTAAGCCATTTTGTCATTAATATATAAATAATAAAACTGCTAGTATTATTCACCACGTTTTCTCCATGGAAAATTTTATTTTACGCTACAAAAATAAGTGTCCCATCTAAGACATTCGCAGATAAGACGCGCTTTATCTGTCTCGGAAACAACGCATTAGATATATTTGTTTTTAGCCACATGAAAGCTCCTACGAATTCGATAAAAAAAGTCGATGAGATAAAAATCCGGATACTCCTACGTCATTAAACGAAAACTGATAAAAACGACGTGTAGACTCCTACGAAAAAAGATAACGTAAGTTAATTAAATAAATTAAACAGATACATTGAAATTTAAATTATTATCATAAGCATTTCTGTACAAGATACTTTCAAATTTTACCGCTCAAAGTGTTTCTCGTACAGTGTCGCTGAAGTCAGGATTCAGACATTCAGACTTATCTATTTGTTTTCGCTCGTCATAACTATTGTTATAAAGAGCATTTGAACTCGATTACACGTGCGATTTGTGTCCTACATTGTGCAGGTTGTGCGACGATTATTTGTAATTATTTACTTATTTATTTACACCGAGAAAAATTAATATAATGGTCACTAAATCGCACTTGTAACAATGCAGAACTGTAACCGTTGCAATGCAGTCACTAATTAAAACAATTCATCAGTAATGACCTATAAATTGAAAGAATTTGAATGTTATAAAAAAAACATGCAAAGCCATCAAATAGATCAGTGAATAGCTAATGAATGCAGTAAGCCTATACTTGAGTCCGCTGGTAATTTTTGTATACATAATCGCAGATTTGTAAGATAATCGCTTCAGATAATCGTTTCAGATAATTCGCTTAATGGCGTAGGAGTCTACATGTCGTTTTTATCAGTTTTCGTTTATTGACGTCGGAGCCTACATGTAGTTCATATGTTTTTTTCGTTTAATGAGTAATCTACATTTAGTTTTAGAATTAGTAATCTACATTTCGCTCTTATCATTTTTCGTAAATTGCGGTAGGAATTTACAGATGTTTGTGGCAGATTAGAGCTATTTCGTAGGAGCTTTCAGTCTCCCCTTGTTTTTGTAATGTACAAACTTATCGATCGATGCCCATATTCGAATACATTGTGATATTAACAATTTACGATGCTCAAATTACGTAATGGTGATTTGATTGTTCAAACCGTAAGAGTTTTTATCGATGCAAGTTGTATCCTTGATTTAGAAGTTGATCATATAACCTTACACTCGAAGTGTAATTCGAGCTACAAAGTATCCGAAACCGCAACAAATTTACCCGTAAGTTCTACTTTTGTATAACGCTTTCGAGGAGAGCGTAACGTTCGACTCCAATAAACAGTAAACCAATTAAAATGAGGCGTACGAATGATCGTAATTTTATAAGACCCGCAGAATGACGTTTTTCAGGCGGACAAAAAATTGGACCCAATTGTGACTCGAGAGGTAATTGTGCGGCGCGGATGCAGCCTTGAATCGACGTGACGACAAGTTTGTTTTATAATGGATGGTGACCATTTTACGGGCATTCTCGCGTGCTCGCGGTTCCGCGTTAATTAGTTGAAGGAGTTGAGCGTAAAGCTGAGGCAAAGCGGAGGCTGCCTGGTGGTCCCGAACGGACGAGTCATCATTGCCTCATTTACTTCGTAAAGCAATCTTGCCGGTAGTTCGATGGGTTTAACTATATTAAACTTGGCAGCGCGTAATTAAACTTGCGAGTTAAGGGCGCAATTGTGAGCCGCGGCCCGAGCTTCTCAAGACTCGCTGGTGTCACTCCAAGCGTGACCAGGCGCCCCATTTTTACGCTTATTTATTTCTATCGGCGTGAATATTCATCAGCGCAAAGTGAAAATTATCTCCCTGCAGAACATCGACGGTTCAGCATAACATATTTTATGGGTCTTCCGTATTAGGTTCTACGAAGATTGTTTAGTTCGTGGAAAATATATGAAATTTCGTCTGCTTAAAGTAGAAGATTTGTAGAGTCAATGGGCTGAAATTGATGTATGTTGTAGAGGATGAATTATAGAATTTAATAGACGAACATTAATATGGCATACCAGCCATTTTGCCAAATTTTTCAGAAATATTTTTCAGAAGTATTTTTCAGAAATTAATTCAGATCATATGGAATATGCATTTCCAGAAATTCGATTCAGTTCGAAAATTTTTCACTTACACTGGAACCTCTAACCGTTTGCATGTTCGGGACCGGAGACCCTCTGGCCTTTTGCAAGTTTCCTCCCACTCGATGCTAATTCGTGATTGGTTAGTTCAGTTTAACTGGGCGTTCCTTTGACAAAAGGTTAGAATGAAATTTGACAAAAGTCCAGAGGGTGCAAAAGGCCAGAAGGCAAAAGGTGAAAGGTTCCAGTGTAGTCATTTTTTTGAAAGTTATAGTTCTTGTTCACACAAAAAGTGAAAATTCACTTTTTGAAAAAGTTAACTTGAATAAATTGTGGAAAAGTGAAGTATTGACCAAAAAATAAGTGAAAAAAAATTTCATGTCGAAATTTCACTTTTTCATAGCGAATTCAACTTTTCAAAAAATGAATAAACGATTCACTCTCCACAAAAGTGAAAATTTCACTTTTTCAAATTTAGAGAGTATTTGAAACTTCCTTTTCTATCTTTTAGTTCAGTGTAAAATTAATTTAGTGTTTTGTCATTTAATTACATGCATTAACTTTCAATTTATGTTAAATTACTTTATTACAAAAACTAGTGCAATGAACTATTAATTATCATTCTAAACAACGATTAATCAACATTTTTCAATGGACTGTTATAAAAACAACACTTTTTTCAACAAAAGTTTCTCTTTAATTTTGATTTCTAAAAATGTTAAATAACCAATAAAAGTAGTACTTTATTCATAATCAAAGTTCCTCAATCTCAAGACTCCCATCTTTTTTACCTTATTTCCACTTAGAAATAATAATGATTGAATCCATCAGAAAAATGTTTGTAATTAACACTTTAAATTGTCACTCTTTTGTTAGGTCCATCCAATTTATAGTGACAATATAAAGAATACAGAAAATGTAGAAAAAAACTATTTTTTACCAAATTAATTGCAGGTTTAGTGTCAATAAAGATTTGCGCTGGAGATTCTGTTCACTTATTTCCATAATCCTTACAAATGCGAGCATCGTCAAGTTTTTTTCTAATTTGTCCGCAGCCCGCATGCGAGAGTAATCTTGACGAAATACCGCGAGGTTCACTTAATGTTCGGTAAACATTAGCTGCCATTACCGTGCATGAATAACGACGAAGAGGTCGGCGAAGATAGCTCGCGTCCTTTTCGCCGAGATCTCCACATTTTTCCAAGTGTCAGCCGACGGCGCGATACAAACAGGATCTCGGCAATTGTCGTCCACGGGCAAGCCACCTTTAATCTTATCGTTAAATCATACTGAAAGGCAACGCAATTTATTCGTTCGAGAATTCGTAGACCATTGTGCAACGTTTTTTTACAAGTTAGCGTTATTTCAGATTTTCGGAAAACAAGATTCGGCGGATAAAGATACAAATGCGACAGTAATGTTCTAATGCGCGAACCTTACTGCTAAGAGATCGGAGATTCATTTGATTGGTGAATAGCGACAGTAAAAATGCGACGAGGAAAATGGATTGTTTCCTACTCGAGGGTGAATAAGCTACGCCGGGGGCAATAAGAAAGGCAGACTCGTAACAGTCGAACGCAAAGCAAATATGACAAATGAAAAGCGTTCGCGCCTTGATTCCTCGATCCGGAATATTTGTTACTGTTATCGTTTGAAACGAATTTTTTATCATTTAATTAGTAACAATTGTTATAGCAGCGAATGGTATCAAAATGTTTGAAATTCAAATGTTTAACTTTAAGGTAGTAGTAGCGCGGTTAGAATTAAATGAGCTTATTATCTGAATGTTATATTAACAAATAAAGAAATATATCTGGAATATCAAGGCCACTTAAGTCAGTTCCTCTCGGTAAATCACACCTCATCCTTCACATAATTGCAAAAATAATAATTTTATGTGCGGATGAAATGCATTGCTAGCAATTTGCTACTTATGACAAATGTCAGTATTTCACAAAAATAATATGTTCGAAATAAGCTGGCAAACATATTTAAAAACACATTAACTATGTAGCAAAATCATAAATGATTATAGTTCTTGTCACTAATCGTTTTTCTAGTTTTGTTCAGTGTCTCAAACTATCTAGTTTTGTACACAATCAGAATCAGTATGTCAAACTATCAAATAAGCTTAAATAAATTTTTGTCGCTTTTCCCAAAAGAAATATTTTGAATGCCTGAGTTCGTATTAGACTTGGAATATTTGAAATAACACCATATTTGCAAATGAAATGAACCCTCACATCAGCGCAAGTGTAAGAAAATTGATGAATCGCTTTGTTAACGTTGCTTTTTGTCTTTGCGAACAATCAATATATCGATTTGTAATACTTTGAGACGTCTCATATAGTGGAATCGGGGACGTTCCGTCTGATCTAATCCATCCTTTTATTCGCCACATTTTTCTCTCCGCTTTCGTCCAGCGTTGAAAGTACAATTCCATAAAATTAGTTCGACGTATGAAACAGAACTTTCGTGCAATAAAACGCCGACGGACGACGGCTCGATAATACATTTGACTTTGATCTTCCCTCGAAATTCAGTTGTCCTCAATTAAAAACGACAAACCGACCGCGAAAAAAACTCATAATGAGTTGCAACTTTGGCCAACAGCTGCAGAAATAGAGACATAAATATACATGGCATTGCAAAAGTCGGCAATTAAACAGGTAAAACTTCCGAAACATTACACGCGAGCGCGGCATAAATCTCAAGCGATTCGACATCGAAATTCGGATTAATTGGGTAAATTGGCGTTAATTGGGAAACGCGTTTTCCTCTGGGCCGCTGCATTTTCATAGTGCAATAAGCACCGCGGTTATCATTAAGATGATGTAACATAAATGAAAACAGCGATTAACACGTTTTTAATCTCGCGCGGAATCAGACTGCATGAGCTCTCGTTAACTGCGCGTCTAGGGTGATTCAGTTAACGAGCCTCTATGGGAATTAATTAATTAATTATACGCGTATAAGCCGCATCTACCGGTCGGAGATCCGACCGCGCGATGTCTGCGAAGGAAACGCGCGGTTGTTCGAGGTAAACGACGTACTTTGCAAATGTTCGCAGAGGAAGCCGAGCGGGTATCACGGGTCGTTCTCTCTCGACAATGCACGGCCCCGTAATTGCACTAATTAACATGTTCGGCGCTATCTTGTGGTTCTCGCGGCACAAGTGGCACCGACCGTGCACTCACGTGCACCAGTCCCTTTTGCTGAACCGCCCACGATTGCCGATAGAGCGCTGCGCGCCATGGATCCCTGACAAATTATTACGCAGAGGCGATTCTGGCAAAGCGAGCCTTGACAAATACGTGCCTTAACTATGAGAACGCGAGAAAACTCGCAGACAGCACAATGTGTCTAATTACGGCTACAGTGTGACGTTTCAGGCCAGCAGACATCATGCTTTGACGCGTTTTTTGCTGGACATGACAGTTGGAGTGTGCAGGTGAAAATGCGGCGGATTTTTTCCGCAGTATATCTGCGGATTTTAGGAAAAACCAGTTAAGTCACTTTTTTGTGATGTTGAGATATCTGCGTTTAAAGTTTCAAAAGTAAACTTTTGCATTTCGATATATATTGTCTTTATTTCTATCTGTATCATTTCTAATGCAAATGAAGGTAAAACATCACTTTTAAGTTACAGAAATTGAATGAAAGTTGAATGTATTTTGAATGTGCACTTAATTGGTTATCCTTCAAAAAGTACACTTAATTGGTTTTTCCTCAAAACCGCAGATATATATTTGATAATATTTTCTTGATTAGCGTCTAGTAATGTAAAGCTATTATGACAAGGCTAGGAGAACAGTTTGTGGCAATTTAAGAAACGCGAATTTACCCCGAATAAACAAAATTTGATCTAAAATATTGCTGAATGTGATGAAAAGCTAGATGGGATCGTAAATGTTCAGAATTTGATAATTTTCTTGCAGAAAAACAGTGAACCTTGAAATCAAAGTTGGCTGCTTCAATACCAGAAAATTATCATTTCCGATCCCATTTACCTTTTCATCACATTTAGATCTATATTTTTTTGCAATTTTTTAACTCGGAACCGTTTGCTATAGTTTTTCAGAAAAAATTGCTATACGGATTTTTATTTAGGTACAGAAAATAGTCAATTTTCAAATAATAATAATGAAAAATCAGATCTCTTTTAAGTGATATTGTTTCTGTGATTGTAGAGTGTTGATTGCGAAGAAGTTAAACAGTGAAAATATATTTCTCTGGGAAATCGACTGAATGCGAATAAAGTTAAATATGAAACATCGCTTCGGGCAATTGTCAATTGTCGTTTCAACTGGACATTTCGTTTTATATATCATATAATTGTATCCATTTTAAAAGTCCTTGATTAACTTTTTATCTTTATATACAAAATAAAGAAAGGTTAAGTGATCTTTCGATCTACAATAATTCTTTTTAAATTGTACAACTTTTTTTGTTTTGGATACATTTTGTCCTAGTTTTTAAAACGTGTTCTTGCTGCGTGCAATTAGGAGTAAAATAATTAACAGTAATAACGTGGAAAAGATCGGAAATTAGTCGAGTTTCAGGTCAATTAAGATGAATGATTGATTAGCTCTTAATTAAATGCTTGAAAGAACCTGCTGTGACAATTTACTTGCTTATCGATATGGAATGGTATGCCTGGAATCAGACGTGAGAAAAAAGCACACCAAAGTAGTCAATTCTATGCACGGAGGAAAACGGTTCTGTCAATTTAACATATAAAACTAAATGTAAAGAAGTTGTTGGCCTAATAGAACAACATGTAATGCCGGCATAGCAGTCTGATAAATTAACACTAGGTACTTAACGCACCAGAAATGTTCGTCTAAATACCGGTGAAATTCTGAAATGGCATGCACGTTACATGATCGGTAAACACTTTCCGACGGAGAATATAAATTCGAGGTTTATTAAATTTATCTCAACAACTCTGTTTCTCTATTTTCAGATTCCTTCAATGCACTGAATGATCTTCAGTGAAAAACTTGAAACATATGTCAAGACATTATCAAACAACAGCCAATGATTTTAATTTCACTCGAGCCAATAACATAAGTTTGAAACACGCCTGTCACGTCACGGTAGCGGCAGCCTTATGACCTATACTCTGTTTTTCCGCGCGTCATTTCACATTCCCAATAACTTTTCACATAGATCACTCCCATCAGCGAACTGACAACAAAATGACATCGTCAGTTACCGCATCTTCTGATGATCGCGAAATTCTCCAATGGAACTAAAAATTTAGTAAACATCTGGAAAACGTTTGAATGAATGTTGTATATAGGATTTTTTAACGTTACGCTGTTAGAACAATCTATTCACCGTGGCAGGAAAACTTTCATGATAAAAAGATTTCCCAATCAATGTTTGAAAAAGAGGAAAAATCTTTCAATAAAGAAATAGTAATCTATTTATAATGATGCAATCGAACTTGCCATTTCTGAAAGTGTAAGAAAGATCCATAAACCCGGATAGGAAAACGTGCATCGTCATAAGTTTGTACAAAAATTGCCCATGTATGCAGAAATCGGGTATTACTTTCAAATGGATGCAGTAACATAAAATTCCAATAGAATGCTGCAAATATTGCAAAATTTTCCTGTCTGGGAAGATCCATTGAACCGACAATTGTCGAATCGTTGTGTAAATGTAACCCTAACGTTCAATAGACGTTTCGTTTTTTTGTATTACATAAACATTTGGAATTTGAAAAGCTTATGAAAGTTCATGAAACGTTCATAGAACCTTCCACAGTCGGACATTTTTCTTTTCGACTATGGAAGGTCAAACTTCATATTTTAGCCCTTCACGTACCGACGGGTTTTTGACATATTCAGTATCGTGGGTTAGACGTGTTTTTTGTTTCATAATGATTTCTAGTTTGATGTAATTTTTTATTTTTTGAACAGTATTACGAAATGTGGAAAATATGGTATATTGAATTGAGTCAGTATTGACTTGGGCCCACGATACCTTTAAATACGTAAGTACTAACCTGGGAGCTTAGAAGGGTTTATTTCACGAGAGGGTTTATTTAATTTCACGAGAAAAACAAGTGCCCTATTGATAAATACTTTAAAAAACTATTAGAAACTATCAAATACTTATTAGGAAAAGTGGAAGAAAACCACATAGACACATATACCCAAACGGAACATCTTCCGATCTCCGAAGAATTTGCGGGGTTATGTCCACGAATCTAAGGAGAATGTACGGGGAAATGACTTACAATTTCTAATTGATAGAATTTATATGTATCTCCATATATTGTATCTCTAATATAATATATGGAAATACATATAAATTCTATCAATTCCTATTAGAAATTGTATTTTTCCGATCCGATCAAGTCATCTCTTGCTCCCACGGACGCGATTTTCGTTGAAAATTGCGCTCAGCGACAAGGTCGAGTGCGGTCGCGAGCCCGGCGGCATAAATTGCTTAATTACGGCCGATTAAGGCGAGACGGGTGGCTGGGATTGATCGCGCGCTCGTCCCGGCCGCTGTCTCGACTGTTGCCGAAACGGATCCGAATCCTTCGTGGAACGCGTCGTTTCCGATCGGCGTCGCGCGCGTTTTTTGTAATTAATGTTTGATTTCGCGTCGCTCGCGCGGGGCGGAGTGAGCCTTGGACGGTGGCAGAGGGATCCCGGGGAGACGAATATCCGGTTTTTGCGGGCGTCAGATGACAGTCGCTTATTTACCGGCGCGGCGGCCATCTTGGCTCGGACCGATCCGATCGGACTCAAGAAGGAGGCGCGAGCGGGGAAAAAAGGCGACGGACGCGACGGGGACTCCCCGTCGAATTAATCGATCGATTATCGATGTCTGCGCGAGCCTGATGAGCCGCACAAAAATGCGAGAATTATCGGCCTCCTTGTGCCCTCACGTTCCACATAAATAGGATCTATGGGACGGCAGCGACCTCTTCTTGCGCCGTCGCATTTCCATGTCCGACCGGAAAGGAGTTCGTTAAATCCCGACGATTCTTCATAAGCGAGCCCGCCGCATTAACAGAATAAAGCTATAAACATCGCCGGGCCTTTTTCCGTCGGCGCATTCCGCGCGCTTTTGCATTTAATTGGACACTTTTTCGGACATTAGCCGACCGTTGCGGCCTTTTTGCCCGACCGATTTTGCGCGATTTTGATTGCCAATTATTTAGGCTGCGCCAAACGAGTGAAGCTTGCGCTCGTTGGGAATAATAGTCGACCGATACTGCGTCCGTATTCGGACGAATATGCATCTTCTCTGGGGATTGTTTACGCGGGTATTAGCGATTGTTAGTGGATGTTTTGCAGGAGTGGGATCGCGTTGAGGAAGATGGGTCGAAGAAACGCGTGTAGCGTTTGGGGCAAGTGGATTGATATTCTTAGCAAAAACGAATGTGGACGATACTATAAATAGAGAGGAGGTAGGTTTTTTGAGTCAAATGGACTGTTTTCTTAGTTATGTTGTAAAAATGTTCTGTGTAGACTGGTAAATTGAGAGGTTTTAAAAGATGTTTATTACGAGAAGAAGAATATTTTTTGCACTATTTTTACACTATTATACCTGGATTGATTTAGAATTTATAATCTCTTTATTTTCATTTCTTACAAATGTTTACAGAATTTGTACAACTATGTTTAATGTTAGCGCCTGGTACAGTGTCCTTAATCTAACACATTTTATCTTATTTTTTTAATCAGTCTTGTTTTGCTTGCTAAATATAATATCACAAGGAAAGTACAATTAAAAACCTTGGTAACTAACTTATTAATAACTTAAAACTAGATATACTACAAACAATATAACAAAATGTAGATTTTCTTTTACATATGTATTAACTTATGTCTAATTTTGAATGGGACGTCTTCTCGCGCGGGGAGATAGACTAGTCCTTGCTCGCGCTGTGAGTTGAAGAATTTGTCAGCCAGTGTTTTAATATATTCCTCGATGCTGGGGATGTTAGCTGTTTCATGGAGTTCGCTTATTTTGCTACTTCTAGGTTTGTTCAGTGCTAATCGAAGACATTTATTTTGAAGTATTTGTAATTTACCTGGATTGATTAAGGTTTATACTGCTATATATAGAAACAAATAAGCAATTTTACTGGGAAGTTAAGGAAGTCCCTAGGAAGCTATATGAAATAAATGTAAATTAGATCAAACTTATTTAATAAAATCTAATCTAATAAAAATTATGATGAATGTATACCAAAATTTTCCAGAATTACGTTCACAGTGGCGGTGCTGAATATCGTTGTTTTTTGCAATGAAATATTTTTTTCCTTATGGCAACTTCGTACCTTACTTTCTCGAAAACTAACCAAAATATTCATATTCTAATATAGGGATATAACCAAAAATAGCGGAAGTTAACCAAATATACTTCGTAATTATTTCTTTAAATGTTCAAAATTAGAACACACTCGCATTTCCGTAACAATTTTTTATTATTTCTATGGTTTTGAGAAAAAATCAGTAAAGTCATTTTTTGTGATTTTGAAATATTACGTTTAAAGTTTTAAAAGTAAACTTTTGCATTTCTATATAAATCTTCTTTATTTCATCAGTGTCATATCCGTGTCGCATCGGTGTCACATCGGTGTCACAGTGACACCGCTGTGACACCGTTGCGATGCCGCTGAGATATCCCTGTGACACCGCTGTGACCCCCCTGCGATATCCCTACGACACCATTGTGATACCGCTGTGACTCCGATGTGACGTCGACGTGGCTCCGATGTGACATCGATGTGAATCCTATGTGATGCCCTTGCGACTCAGATGTGAAGTCTATGTGACATCGATGTGATGCCGACGTGACACCGATAAGAATTCGTCGTAATATCATTGTGCGAGTCGCATTCTTGACGCACTGAGGCGGACATTGTGATTCACATGTGACTCGCAAGTGAGTCCCATGTGACGCACATTCGGATCACATGTAAAGTCGCCGCGACTTCAATGCGGGTCACAGTGTTTATTGAGAATATACAAATATGTCCAAAACGTTAAAGATCTGATTAAACATTAAACAAATGTTTTTATATAAAAAGCAGAAAAAAACCTGTGTGAAAGTGAAAAATGCTAAACGTAGTGAACCTACAAATTAAACATTTTATAGTAATCAACCAATAGATCGAAAATCTGAACATTTCCAATAAAATGTTCAGATTTTCGATCTATTAAGTCAATCTTTCAATTGACTTTACGAAGTAGTTACACTCGAAGCTCTCACCATTTGATCTCTCACTATTTGACAGGTTCCGTTCTCACGTTTTGACATTGTTGACCGCTATCAACCAATAAAAATCGAGATGCTCGAGCCCCTCTGTTTTCATTGGTTGCACATAGTGAGAGCGTTTCCGGTCCTAAGTCGACAAAATGTAAGAGCTTCGAGTGTAGGAAAAATTGGCTATAAATTCAACAATTCCTACTTTTTCATTACTCTGCACTGAGAAAAATATTCCAGTAAATTTTACCACATCATATTGTAATCACGGCGTATCGTATTGCATTTTGACAAAATCAGTACAATTTCAAAGAAAATTTCCCAGATGACAGAATAAATTTTACTTCACGGTCTATCAAAATTTACTGTATCATCTAGACATTTTGCTTTGAAGGTGTAGTAATTTTGTACAAATTAAAGACGATAGGTCGCGATTACTGTATGATTTGGAAACATTTACTGGCATTCTAATATTTTTTATAGAACATTGTTTACAGTGGTGTGCTCAGCTGTTTAGTAAAATATACTAAAATATTTTTCTGCGTGTAGATGGAATAACTAAATTAATTATTTTATTAATTCAGATTGCTACAACTAAAATTAAACTTACTACATAGATTGATATATAATACAAAAAACTCTTCTATAGTTCCTGTCCGCGTAACAGTCCAATATCCGTCTGAACCGATCGATATAAGTTCCCATCCAGACCAGCTTTCCTCCTAGTTCCGTGGGTACACGAAACATAGAGCCGAAAAATGCGAAGGCTAAACTTGGTCCGGCCAGTTTGACAGTGGAAGCGGATAAGGAATTAATAACCGAGTGAAACAGAAGAAATGAAGCGCCGGATGGCTTTGAGGCTTAGGCCGCTCTCAGCTACCGGCCTTTGCGGCTCGTTTTGGTCCTTTCCGGGTGCCCGTATCCTTCGGCCGATCCGCTAATTTCATTTCGACTCTCACTCGGAAGCGTTTTACGCCCGCGCCGGCTCCTCTGCAATTATTGTTCTAACACTCGTTTATCCCGAACTAATTCAAACAATTTCGCCCGAGAACGGCAAAAAGCGCTTAAGTATTGGTTGCCGAAATTGGCGCGCTTTTAATTATCATATCCCGTCGGTCGCAGAAAAATGGATCTATCCGGAACGAACGCCGGTGATAAATTTCACGATTATCGCGGACAAATGCAATTAGCTCGGGGCGATTGTGGGAAAGTGTGCAATTAGGCAATTGTCGGCAATTGGCCAATTGCATTGACAATTGGCTTAATCGGTAACGAAAGACGGATCGACGGGAGCGCGTCGATCCCGGCGACTCTGTCTTTTGCCGTCTCTATCCGGCACGAGGGGAATCTGCGGCTTTCCTGGAAACCTTTTGCTGCACCGCGAAGGACCACGCGCGTCCTTTTGATGCTCGTCGACTGATGCACGCGGACTGCCAAAACTTTTCGGAATCCTCGACTCGCCACTAATCGCGAAATTCCCGAACAAATGCCCGAACGCCATACTGCATTCTTAGGCTCATAAATTAAACAAGTGCGGCCGAACCATCGGTCGACGCAACATTCTTCGCCTTTTCACTAATAACCAATGCAACCGACGAATCAGAATTGGTCTGGACGCTTTTTTAATTTTTTTTCGGAGAGATAATTTTTGTTGAATGTGAAATTATGATTTACACGGAGAGAAAAATTGTATCAAAAAGTACTATATTTTATAGTAATTCGAGGACGAAGCTTCCAAAACAGTAT
>JABFPB010001097.1:0-27952 GCA_022817645.1 Ceratoteleas bidentatus | reverse complement strand
ATACTTTGTTGTATCCAATAAAGAATTTTAATTAATTAATGATTTATCGCGATTTAACTACGCGATTTTTCAAAAAATAAATACAAGCACACATATGATTAGGGATGTCACGGATTAACTACCTTAACATATGGTGTATTCGTAAACTAACAATCGTTTCTATTAATAAAGGATACACAATTGAAGCCACATAAATGCGTCCTTTATTAATAGACCCAGTTGTTAGTATCCGAAAACGCCAATGTAAAATAGTGCTCGGATATTTTATTTGTTAAAAATATAAAATGTCCCAGAAAACAAAGACCTTTGGATAGGATTCTCTGAGAGCTTTCCGTGAGCAGATCACCCTCTTCGAAGCGAAACCCTATTGCAAGTTCCACACTGCTGTGTTACGTTAGTAACAAACTTCCTTCATCTCGGACACCCGATTCAATCCATTATCAGCACAATAGAATAAAAAGAGGCCTCGCAGGCGTCTCGAACCCTCTCCCCAGAAATGGGTGACGAAGGGAAAAATGAAGAGTTCATCCTCGCTAAGAAAACTGCGAAGAAAAGGAAGTACTCAAACAACGAATCACAACCAGTCAAAACCAGTAACCACTTTTCATCACTACCTACAGAAGAAATAAACATGACAGAATCGGAATCTGACCAAACTGCAACCATCAAGAACATTCCACCCATCATAGTAACAAATGTTAACCATGACATCAAATCCATCTCAACCAACATAAAAAAATACTGCAAAACAGACGTCAACTTCAAATTCACCAAAGAATCAGTTTACCTTTACACCTCTTCAAAACAGGACTACGAACTTCTCATCAACCACCTCAAAACCAAAAGACACACTTTTTTCACTCATACCCCGAAATGGGAAAAAACCAAGCGGATTGTATTGAAAGGACTCCCACAGATCGAGGATGACATAATCACTAATGAGCTAAAAGAACAGGGTTTCAGCTGCACCAAAATTAATGTAATCAAGAGGAAGGACGCACCGATGCCCGAATCCCCGGTCAGACTTCTATCCTTTGATTACTCTACCGACATCGGTGCTCTTAAAAAAGTAAAATACATCTACCATACGCGCATTACATGGCATGAATACATAAACAAAAAAGGTGTGACACAATGTCATAGATGTCAACAATTCGGGCATGGAACAAAAAACTGTAACATGATTCCCAAATGCGTGAAATGCGGCGAAGACCACCTGACTCCTGATTGCACAAAAGCTAAGGAAGAAAAACCAACATGCGCCAATTGCAACGGCGACCATCCTGCAAGCTACAACAAATGCCCCTATCTCATCACATTCAAAGAGAACACCCAAACCAGAAGACATCCAAAACACACCTTTCAAACACCGCCAGCCCTCACAAATGACAACTTCCCAAAAATACCCAGAAGTGAAAATACTCCAGTAACTGAAAACCCTTCATGGCCCAAACAACAAAAATCCCACTCAGTAAATGACATCACAGAACTTCAAAAAGAAATCAACAAACTTCATGAGATTTGTAATGTTCGCGAACTTCTAGAGGATCTCAAAATGTTAAACCAAAAACTCGCTACGTGTAAAACGAGAGGAGAAAGATTACTTGTGATTATCAATGCAACACAATAATCGCACTAAAAAACTTAAACTTGCACAGTGGAACGCAAACGGTCTGTGTAATAAATGGAACGAGTTAAAGCATTTCATAACAAACCATAACATAGACGTCACATGCATATCGGAAACAAAACTGAGCAACGACATTAGATTATCTATGCGAGGCTTCGACATAACAAGAGCAGATCGCAACAGACAGGGAGGCGGAGTCTTGATTATCTGCAGACAAGACCTACAACATTTTCAACTCAACTCTAAAACAAGAGAAATTGAATCAGTTGATATAAAACTTAAAGACGGCACAACAATCTTTAGTGTTTACGCCCCGCCGAACGCTGAGATTAACAAACAGGACCTCAACATCTTATTCAACACTAGCAATCACGCCATCATAATGGGGGACTTGAATGCTAAACATCGGACCTGGAGTTGCAAACGAGCTAATAAAAACGGCATATTCCTCTGCAACTATATTAGCGACAGACCCATAACGATCCTCGATCCAGGTGTTCCGACAACACGTCCTTATTTGGGAAATGCTACACCAACAACAATAGATATCACTATCATAAAAAATGCCATGGCAATCCCAAGGGTGGAAGTGATTGAAGATCTTGACTCCGACCATCTCCCCTGTATTATTGAATACAACAATCAATATCACTCACTTTTCACAGCCAAAGCTAAAAGGAACTTTGGGAAGACTGACTGGCACCTCTTCAGGCAAACCCTGCATAATGAAATAGTTCACAACCAGAATCTAGACACCATTCATGAAATAGACTTCAGCATAGACACAATCACTCAAGCAATCAATAAAGCAATAGACGTCTCCACGCCCAAATTAAATGAGCAAAAACCGGATAACACCCTTCCTCAACACATACAGAACCTAATAGTAGCTAGGAACAGAGCCAGAAGGTCTTTCCAAAGAACCAGAAGTGAAACCCTCAGGCAAACGAGAAACAATCTCGCCAACCTGATTAAAAAGGAAGTTAAAGCCTGGAAAAACTGTGGAGCGAAAAACTTCAGAAGATCCAACCAGCCCACCAAAACCTGTGGAAACTGACGAAATCCCTCACTAGACAGGCATCTTACAATTTTCCTCCGCTGAAAGATGGCCAAGACTTTGCCCTATCAGACGATGCCAAAGCAGAAGCCCTAGCCAAAAATTACGAGAAAACGCATAAAATGACTGAAAATTTTGGAGACCCGGAAATCAGCAGGAAAACTGACAATTTTGCTGAAGCATTAGAGAACATGGCCCTAGATCCAGATGACATCCGACTAACCAACCCGGGAGAAATCAAGCAGATCATTAAGAAATTTAAGAACGGAAAGGCCCCAGGTAAAGATGAAATTCCAAACATTGCATTGAAAAACCTGAATGGAAGTGCACTCTTGCAACTAA
Organism: Ceratoteleas bidentatus; assembly: GCA_022817645.1. NCBI lineage: Eukaryota > Metazoa > Arthropoda > Insecta > Hymenoptera > Scelionidae > Ceratoteleas > Ceratoteleas bidentatus. The sequence continues at coordinate 24,923 of JABFPB010001097.1, read as the reverse complement.
CCTTCATCTTCAACGCCTGCCTTCGTAAACGCTACTTTCCCAAGATTTGGAAACAAGCTGTTGTTCTCCCCTTCCACAAACCTGGCAAAAACAAGGAAGAGCCATCTAGTTACCGCCCGATTAGTCTTCTAGACACTCTCAGCAAAGTACTAGAGAATATAATCCTGAACCGACTTAAAAAGGAAGGCTCCTTGGAAGAAATTCTAAACGAAAATCAGTATGGATTTAGAGAACCCAGCAACTGGAGACGGATCAAAAAGGATTGAAAAGAAATGTTTGGAATCACGTTATTGACCGATAGTTGGTAGATGGTTTCAATACATGTCATAGGATTGAAAACTTTTCAGATGAATCCAGGAAATATGTTGAATGTTTTCAATCCGTGATGCTGGATTAAACTAACCTCACAAAGCAGCCAATCCGCCAGGATGGATTCATTTCTAAAACTATTAATCCGTGAAACTTGACACTGGATCTAACCTAACCTCGAAAAAGCAACCAGTCCGTCAGGGCGGATCCATTTTCGTACCATTACTTCAAAAAAGTGATTCATTCGTATTGCATTTTTCCAAATCTTCGATATGTTTCAATACGACTCCGATTACTGGGGTTTTAAAACCTTTTTCAGCGATCAAAATATTCAGTGGGATTGAAAAGTCCACAACTGAACCCCCGATCGGTCAAAAACGTGATTCAAAACATTTCTTTTCAATCCTTTTCAATCCGTCTCCAGTTACTGGGATTAAAGGTCAATAGTTTGTACTGTAGACATCATTACGTTTTTCGAATGTATTGGCCATTATAAGATATAATTTATACCGCTGCAGCTTGACAATTAAAACGTCATTTTGTTTATTATTAAGTTTTTCTGTGATTCATACTTCTAATGTTATTGTTTGAAAATAGATTATCTTTTCGGGATGATGAAGAATCTGATGAATGTGACTACTGTCACGCAGTCGAGAAATGTTTTGTTAATACTTGTCGCCATTTACAAGACATTTCACTGACATTGTTTACATTGATGCATTTTAAATTAAAATATCAAAATTGACTTAATTATTTTATATATTTTTTGCAAATTGCAGAATACCTGTTTTATTTATCAATTTGTTTGAAACGTGTACATAGTTTCGTCGTTTTTTAAAAATATATTTAACATTTGTCAATAACGAGATATACAATAAATACGTACAATAACAATGGAAAGAATACAATTGATATGTAGGGATCAATGCTGACTTACCAACCGAGCTGCGGGATCACTGCGCTAAATGTTCTATATTTTGCTAATTAACCTTTGAAGTGAATTTAAATTACTGTTTATTTATTGTTCCAAGTCACCTCCGGAACTGTTCATATCAACAACAGCGAATACTAATTAACTTTCGCTTTCACTTCATCCTTGTTTCTCACCCGCGTTGAACAAGCGCAGAATAATAACATGCTGCGATAAGAACACTTGCTCTACTGACGTCAGTTTTGCTCGGGAAACATGACGAGGAAACGTCACAAACATCAACAAAGTTTCTCAAATCATTAGCCTTACTAAAATCATTGTACATTTGTTTGGATCGACATAAATGAAGTTAGCTCGAAGGTAAGTATTAGGTGACCCATCGATTTGACACAAAATTCAGATCATATTGATCTCATTGCAGGTATAAAACACGAATAGGTTATGATTTGAAATGTTATTTTCTAATGACATTTAATTATAATTTATACCAGGAAAGGAGAGAACTGATGAAATCGAGAATTTGGCACTTGTCAACTTTTCAGCATGTATGAAAAGTAATTTGACATTTTATTTGGAAGTAAAATGGAAATGCCATTTTTTGTATTCATTAAGACGTGGCGAATACATACATGTCTGAAGAATTCTGGCTGTGCAAAAATTAATATTTAAGGAGGGTTGCGTCGTGTGCCTATTAAGAGTATTTACATTTAAAATGGAGTCTCAAAAACCCTTTGCCTGCCCTTCGCCAGGATGCAATATGGTAAGTGCAAGGATTTGTAAATTGTTTTTCAATTAATAAAGTGGGTGATTAAATTCACAGAAATGTTGCTTAGAGCAAATTTGGTGGCTCTTCTGAATATGTATCTAAACTGAAAATATCATCGCCTTTCAATGTGCCATTTTAATTTTAGAGCTTTACAAATGAAGACCACTTGACAGTACATAAAAAACGACACGACATGATGTTGAATTTGGAGTCGAGTAATAAAAATAATATTTTTATTGGTAAGTATTATATTCCTTAGACTAATTGAAAAATTAAATTATTCAATGAAATTTTTATATTTAACATAACTAATTTAACATAACTAATTTTCCTGTCATAATTTATCAACTGTTTTCACAAATATGAGAGTTAAAAATATTAACTTTAAGGAAACATCCATTTTCTAGTGTTAATTATGTACTACTTTTATGTCATCTATTGACTCAGACTAATACAATTTTGCCAATCCACTTTGACTGAAGTAGTTGCATGATTTTGTAGATCAGACTCCAACTCCAACCCGTTTCATAAAAAACTGTGAAGAGCTAGGATTGTTTCAAGATTTACAAAATGTTAATCCATTTGACGAAACTTTTAGAAGAGCAGTGGAAACTGGAAAAACTGGAACATCCGTTTCAGATGTAAGACCTACTAAAACCTTAATTACAGTTCATACTTCATTTGAAATATATTTTCCTAATACATAAAAAACATCCCTGCAAACAAAAACCGATTGAAACTGGTAGAAATATTTTCATTTTTATCACATCCCTTACACAATTTTCTTAAAAAATTGCAGTACTTTTCATTTGTATCTATCGGTTGAATCTATCTTTTGAAACGATTCAACTTTATTTGATGAGACATTTTTGTATAGGTTTCAACCAATACGCACGACTTGAACAAGCACATTTTATCGATTTGAACCATCAACTTTACTTCAGAATTGTATCAGTTTAAACTGATGCCTTTTAAGGCATAATATAAATAAATATTATCTCGACAAAGAATGATAAATATTTAATTTAAAATAACATTACAGCAGAAAAATAAGATTGGTTTGTTTAAACTTAAATTTCATAGAATAAAACAATACTTTTAGTTTAAAGCCAAAACATATAGTTGAAACCAATACAATTGTCTGATATTTGTATCGGTTTCAAACACTTTCCGTTCACTGGGATTCTTCAAAACTCTACCAAGAATAATCTCCGTCCTTAACCAACAAGAAACAATTTTATAACTACTATGAAATTAATTTTATATGAAAGTCATGATGACCATTACAACAAATCTCGCACTACAAATAACAACAATCTCCTTCATTATCAACTTTGATATAACAGTCCGATTACTACAAACTGGAACTGGTTCATTTCTAGCCAGCACAACACATTATCATCAATCCCCATCGTTTAAGTAAATAATTAACTATATTTTCATAACCGCACAAATGTGAATTCACAGCAATAATTCCAGTTGACTGATAATAAGCGACAATTATTGTAATGAACTCGTAATGATATGTAATAACATGCACCGACATTGTCTAAATGAAATCATCCGATTTGCGCTGGCAGCGCGTTCGGATCTTCGCCGGTGAAATGGGACATCGAACGTCGCGATTTCATTAGCGCTCGCGAAAAGTATTTCAGAATGTAATGCGTTCAATTAAACGGGGCGTTAACAGTGCTTTGCCCGCAGACAGACATATCCGACGACGCGCTGCACACCCCGCAAATATTTCCTCACATCACGGATTGTCAGGCCGCGAACGGCCAGATTATTCACGTGGGCAGCGCTATCGATGAACTGTCATCGGCTCCGGTGGCGACAGTAATCGACGTGACCAAAAGCGATTTGCTTGACAGCGCGCGAAACGACAATAACGAGAATGTATTTCGTCACACAGAGAAGACGGTCGACGTGGTTGAGGAGAAAAGGCCGAAATTAGACGAAAGGGTTTTGGGAACCGAGGAACCCAAGCAATCGGCGCAGTCTTTGTAAGTTCTGCATTTTTTCAATCGTTCCCTTTGGTCCTTATGAAACAATCCACTCCACTGACCGCTTTTCCCCTATTACGCTAATGCAAAACGATCCTGGTGTTCCAATTCTCATCTGGATGACTTCAGGTTTTGCCAATTTGTTTCTTATATCTTAAAGTTATTAAGAATTTAAGTTCTATTGTAAAATTAAAGTTTAATTGTAAATTTACAGTTTTACTGTGTAATTTAAATACATTTTTAGCCAATCAGCTTACAGCAAATTAAAGGGTTATTGTAAAAATTCAGTAAATTTTACAATAAAACTAAAAACTGAGTTACAGTTATTTTTTAAAGTGCATATGCACTCATTTCGCAATATTGTAGTTTATGAATGTTTATCAAAAATCCGTTAACATAAACTTTAATCCTTTAACGAGGAACAAACTGCGCCAAACGAGAAGTTATTTGATGAAAAAACTAAAAACTGAATTACATTTATTTTTTACCATGCATTTGCACTCAATTCGCTATATTTTAATTAATTAATATTTATCAAAATTTCGTTAACTTGCTAAACATTAATTAACTAAATAAATGTTTATAAAGTTTACTGAACTAATCCTTTAATGAGGAACATAATACGCAAAACAAACAGTTAATTAGTTTATTGCATATAGAAAATTGGAAGCTTGGAACTGTTTAAAAAATTATCAGCAATTAAATATAGTTTTTAAATATTAAATTAATTTTTTATTTTAATTTTACATTACATTTGGGTCGATGTTTTGTATAGATTCCATTTATTTTATTGTTATTATTAAAATTAAATGGTCTTGTAACGTTTAATGTTAAAAAATTGTAAAAGCTTGTTTTGGAGAGTTTGTCGAATATACGCTGATGAAACTCAATTGCGCTATCACGATGGCTAAAATCCAAAACGGTAGTTTGAGATGGTAAACGCTGTTTCGCAATTTCCAATAATCAACAGTGCCGAGCGCATTCTACGTGCTTTACACAAATGGATATTTTCAAGATATGTTTGCATGCATAGAACCTTGCATGGAAATCAATATGTAAGAAGAGGCAACAGTGATTAAAAGTTAATTATTTTTTATTAAAAAACGGCTACCTACATACCATCCGAATATTAAACAGAGTTATCCACTGTTTTTCTCAATATAAAATGTAAACAAATGTCCAATCTCTCAAAGCATACAATTTTATTTAACGTCGAACAATTATTTTAATATTGCAACTATTCGTATACATTACATATTCATAAAACGCCAAACTTTATCATGTAAAAACGTACAAAACCGTCAAACCCGCAATGTAACTTTACATAATGATTGACTGCACGTCGGAAAAATGACACAACGTCCGAAAAATGTCCACTTGACAGTCGAATGCTCTTGATTAAAAATTCCAAATTAAATTAAACGCGATGTCCTTTTGGCGCAATTACGTCGACCGGCGGGCGGGCGCCCGTTATTACGCATACTTATTAACATATCAATTAATCGCATGACGTTCAATCAAACGCGAAATCGCGCTCCATTATTCGAAACGCGTAAATTCCAATTTCCTCCGTCAGCGTCGACTGCCACCCGGACAATTTTCCTTCCTTCTCCTCCGCCCTCAATTTATTTATTTAAGCGCGCGCATTTTTGCGCCCCGCTGTCTCAACTGTCAACTAAATCAACGCTTCGTTCATTTACCGCGCGTAGAAGTATAAATGGAGAAGATGTTCAATTATTGTTGAAAACGGCCGATGGGAAGCTAATGCAATTAACTGCAATTCCCATCAGCGAGAACGTCGAGCGTCGAGCTTCCGGCGCCGGCAACGATCGGGAGGATTTTACGACTGCTCTTTCCTCGGACGAAAAGCTGCCGACGCTGGTGATCAAAACGAATCCGCCGCTCAAGAGCGCCAAGAGGTCCAACGCGCCGAGACTCTCGCTCGCAAAATTGGTACCCGCTTTTCACTCGAGCTATCCATTTTTGTTTTCGCATGCAAATGCATTTTCGTCGGCGCGGCGTGCGTCTGACCGATTCGCGTGCATTTCAATTAAATGCGCGCCCGCCGTTTAAGTCATCTGAAAATTACATTACCGCGCGCCCACTTTGGCAAGTTAATCGAGCCATCGCGCGATCAAATGCACGCCTAATTATCGCGAGCGAAATCGCACCGCTTGTGGAACCAAAAGTGTTCGGGCGTGTTAGTTGAGATTCATTTTTGCATTGAGGAAAAGATATCGTACAATTTGCATTTGGTTTTTTCAAGAAATATCTTGAAAAAACGACTGAAGCGCCTCAGAAAAAGTTTTGGGCTGTAAACTTGTTTAATGTGACTCAGGTTTAGGGTTTTTTTATGCTTGATTGAATTAAGAACTATATGTTAAGATTGAGTGAAGATAAATTTAAATAAAAGTTAAAATTATTTTAGATAAATAAAATTAATTTGGTTTTTAGAATAAGCTGTCGGTTATGGTTACTTAATCTGTAATACTATATACTGCAAACATATAGTATTACTTTTCTCTTTGATAGAAACAAAGAGAAAAGATTATTATGTTTATGATTATTATAATGATTATTAAAAAATGAATTCCTCCGTTGAAAGATTCCGAATTATTTTAAATTTAATTCCATTCTAGTTCAATTCTAAAATCTGGATTCAGACTGACAAACCGAATTCTTTTCTATTCTTTTCTATTCTTCTCAATTCCAATTACGCTGACATTTTGAAAAAGTTGATTTTGAATTTCTGAATTGGAATTAATTCAACTATTTATAGCATTCAAAAACGAAAAATGAATTCCAATCACTTTTAATGAATGCTGAATTTGGCAAACAATCCAATTCTTTTCTATTCATTTTTATTCCCAATTTTTTGCAGAGTGTACCAAACGAGATGTTTAGCTGAATTTTTAATTGAATTATCTGCCTCAAAAAAATCACCAACATTTTTATTTCATTTAAGCAAAATTCAGCTGACTCCCCCGAAAATTAAATGAGAATTAAACTTGAGTTAAATTAAAAGACAGAATACCATTACTATTAATCTCATTTAACCTTCGCGTAAAAATTAGTTTGCGTTAATCGTGTTCTTCGATGAGATTCATTTGTAAGCGAAACGTTGCGTCTTATGGTTCAGTATGATTAAGTGTGATTAAACGGCTGTTGTGTTTGCAGAAACTGAAGGCGGCATTAACGAAGGGAGCCGATACGGAAGTTGATCAAAGTCGGGGAATATCGACGGGGAATGATAAAGAAGACGATACGGGGGCCACATTGTCAAGGGAGGCCGTGGGGAAGAAGCGAGCCAACGCGGAGCAAAACAAGAAACAAGAGAAGCGCGAGCGTAACCGTGCGAGCTCAATGCGCTGCCGTGCCAAGAGAAAAGAATGGATTCAACAGCTACAGCAAACTATTAGTTGCGCCAATGAAAAGAACGCCGCTTTGCAGCTGGAGATTAAAAATCTGCATACTGAAATTGCGAGGCTGAAAACGCTCCTCTTGGCACACAAAGACTGTCCTATTACCAAGGCTATGGAAAAAGGTTCGCGTCTTTTTGTTTACGCGCGCGTCCAATTTTTGAGCCGGATATTTATCGCGGGCTCGGGGAATGAGAGGCAACGCGAGTTCGATGGATTCAAGGGGTTTTCTCGTAATTTCCTTTTTTCCCTGTTTTTCTTTCCTTGGGTATTGTGCGTTTGAGGCGGAAAGTCGCGCGTGGGCGGTTTTAGGGTTCGATACTGTGAAATCAGTTTGGGAGTTCATTATAGCTGTCTGTGGGGAAGTGGGATTTGTTTTAAGTTGTAGGAATTGATTTTTCATAAATAGTCATTTCCACCTCAAATGCAAGAGCTTTTAGTGGGAGATATATTGGTATTTAGTTCGGAGGCTTGGAGACTGAGTACAAAGTGGGGTTGGGAAATGATTTTTAGAGGAAATGTGGAAGTCGTTTTGGTGAAAGAAATACGGATTGTAAGAGAGGTTTTAGTGACTGGAAAATAGACATTTTTCACTGGTGCTGGTGAATTATAGGTCAGGTGATAATTTTGGGGTCATTCACAAACGCCATTCACTAGAAAATCTGTGAATGACGTTTAATTGTGGAGAGTTTATTTTGGAATATTTGAAGGAGTATTCAGGAATGCATGTAACTTTAATTTTAAATACACCACGATACATTGCTTTGGAATAGTACTTCAAGTAGAAAAGGTTTGATTAAAAAAGTATGAGTTCGAATTTTTTAATACGAACGTTTTTGGTAATGTTTTTTTTTCTAACAAAGTAAATACGAAAATTATATGTTTTGAATTAATGTGTATATAACATGCATAACTTATTCTATATAACATTATGCGCATATTTTATAATAATGCATCTCTTTTCGTGGAGTATTGGTATTTTTGATACATTTTTAATTAAATACCCTTGAATATTCATTACCTAATTATTTAAGACTTCATTAAATGTTGCAAAATTGTGCATAATTTCTGATAAATTAATATTCATTACAGAATGAGTATCACAATCCAAACGAAATTGCTGATACTTTAAAAAATAGTTCATTCAATTTTCATATAAACATGTAGTTGTTTTGGATTAATTTTTTTATCCGTTTGGTTTTTTTTCCTTTCATATGGTTATTTCGTTTGAATTGATAGATTTTTATTTTTCAGGTAACAGCATTTTAATCGGATCTAAAGTAATCAATGTGAATCCAGAGGTGATGCAAGTTGCACCGCAAATCACAGTAAATAGCCAGTTGTCTGCGATTCCTTCAACCAGTCCAGTTGTAGCGAAAAAAGGGCGTCTTACAGCTTTATCTCAGTCGAAAAATACGATATTAGTGCAGAAATCGGAATTGCAACCAATACCAATTCAGCCTGGTTCCATAAAAAAAGTCTGCTCAATTGTGAAAATTGTTCCAGCTGATAACGCCGCGAAAAGCTCGAGTGTTTCTGTACCTTTTGAGAGTCATCGGCAAAATTGATATTTCTAGTCAAAAATGCGAATCAAGAAATTCACCAGGGACGTAATCTGCATCAGCATTTCTGTTATTGTTGTTTAATGAATTTTAAGCAAATGGTAATACTGAATACCTTGTTTTTTAATTTTAAGTAACCCAACAGTTAGAGCATTTTATACTTGCCAATTCACATGGTGACGTTTTTGTCATACATTATTTTGCCATAGTTGCTTAAGCTAGTCAAAACAATACTAACAATGAAAGCATAATGATATTTTTTCAATAAATTGTACGGTAACTGAAGAAATGATTGGGGCTTATGTTAAGCCAAGAAGAGTTGATGGATAAGTATAGTATCCATGACCCGATATGAGTTATATCATATTGTATATTTTTATAAAAATGAATAATGTACATAGTGCGAAAACTGTAAAAATGTGGTGTGTATTGCCTATGCCGAAACTAATCGGTGCTTATATATGAATTCATAATTTTAGTTAAATATGACAGTTTTAATCTTCACACGAATATGTTCCTGTGAAGAATACTAAACTTGCCAATCTCTTGACAAATTGTTTAATATTTCATAAGTCTATTTGCGGAATGGAAATGTACTTTGAAATTTAATACTTCCGTAAATATGATTCGGTTACTTTGTCACAAATATAAAGTAAAATATGAATTCAATTTTGCAACTTGTGATGCAAAATTTATTGAAAGGCCTTAATTTATTTAAGAATTGTAATTATGAAAGAGAATAACTAATTGGGATAATTGAGCTCCAATCATTTTAATAAGTTGACATAATTTTCTAAGCAGATTTTTCATGCTTAAAAGTTGATCTTGTAAAATAATGATAAAACTTGCAGAACCAATTTGTAATTACAGCGCTAATGTAACTGTAATTTTATAAATTTCGAATGTTATAAATATACTGCAATGTTAAATTTGTATACATAAGTTTTCACTTTATTTTCGTATTTCTATACCGTTTCATTGTAGTCAATAACTTAATCATTACTGCAATAAGTTAGTTCACTTACCTACATATACTTGTTGCAAGAATCGGTTTTTGGATGAGTTGATATTTTTATTCAAAATAATGTATTTTCAATTGAAGTGGAAATTCTTCTGACCCAGAAATGATTTATTCTAATGATATTACACTGGAGTATTATTCTGCTTTGCGAAATTGTACAGCCCGATTATTTAATTAATTACATTAATTGAACCAAATATTTCACGTGGAAAAAGGTAAAGGAAAGTAACCGTACAAAAACATAAAAAGCTATTTCACGACAAAAGAAGTCCGCGCGTTTCATTTCGGGCTGTATTTTTTGTGCTCAAAATTATTCACAAGTTATTCGAGCAAGGAATTTGCTTCTCCAGCTATTTTATAATTATTTAATAGGACGAGCAATGTGACGAGGTGGAAAATGCGTTCGACAATTTGGTTTTTTTATTTCACTCAAACACGTACAGAATTTTATATTATACTATTATTTCGACCCTTCCATCTCCATTAAACTTGTGTTAAAAAGCATTCAATTAGTCGTACAATAATGGGGCACATCTTTCTTCACACGTGATTCCTATTAACAATTTATTAAAAGTCTCACGAAACACATACAAAGTCATCCTCTCCATACTCCACTGAGAAATCAAACAGTCGAGGATAACTTATTGGAAAAAATAATGAATCGGAAACATGAAACGCATTAATCCACAGCGCGGAAAATAACGCTCGATCTATCCTGTAAATAAGCTACACTTTTTCCTTGAATCCGTTATTTTCCTCAGCTGACGTTGTGTCGCTCGACTCCAGTTTTTATCGTGGACCCTCGATGATTCTGTAACCCTCGGGCCCTTATCAGTTCTCCGTCCAGTTGTACAACATTTTTACACAGGGCAAGAGAATGATAAGGGGCTTTGGGCACGATATTCGTCCATATCTATCGGCTGTAGTGTGACTAATGCTGCTCTGGAAAAGATTGAAAAACAACGCCATTAGACGTTTGCTTCGACAGTTTTCGACATTCTTCAGACAAAACAATTATGATATAAGAAATGACAAAGAGAAATTCAAAGATTAAAAAAATTCCAAGACCCTATCCATTTTAAATTAATTAATAAAAATTCATTGTTTAGTTTAAGAAACAAATGTCTTATATAAATTTGCAAATCTGAAATTAAATTTCAAAATGTACTAGGATCTATTTACAACTCGCACATGTGCTTTTATGTTTATGCATGAGCTGATCATCGCATATTTGTCTATGATATATGCGATGATCTTCACTCTGGAGGCATTCATCAGACTGCCATCAAGTTATTTATTGTATCTCCTTGGCAGTCTGAGTCTCATTTAGTTTCCAGAAGGTAATTTTCATAAAGGTTTTCATCATTTATTTCCTCGTGAAATACGAGATGTATATATGCAATACAGTTTGTTTCACTGCTATACACTTATCGTTACATCGACAGAAGCGTGTTTGCAGTGATGCAAGTTAGTTTACGAATAACCCGGTCTCGTGATACACGTATTTTATTTCTGTCAATGAGTTGGTTCCTGTACACCCTCGGGCCGAGCCTTCGCGTTTCCCACTCTGAATATCGCCTCTCCCGATTCAGCATTTAGTCTGATGTTGTTTTTTTATTCAGGCTTTCGATACCAGGGTGTCTTTTTGGAAAAACGAATCTTTGAAATAGGATACAAATTCCTTTTCCTCCTATTCATAAGCTGTTCCAATTGAGATCTGACAAGCTAGATGATATGCCATCTGAATCGGAACTATTTTCATCACCTTTATCAGCATATTTACCATTTTTCACAGTATCTACAGATTACAACTGAAACAAATTTCGTTAAATTAAGAAAACCTAAATAAATTAATGCAGTATAATGAGTTTGAAATTTATTTTATATATAAAATGTTTAGTTTATGTATCAAAAACGTGTTCCATTTCTATAAACCACGCCCTCAAGTCAGATCCCAATAAAGGCTGCTTGAAATTCCGGGAGACTTCTATTGATATCTCAACCAATGTAGTTTTCTGTTAAAAATGGAAGTATAGATATAGAACATATTTAAATATATTGACACGTTCAGAGCCTAGACAATAAGCGCAGTAATACGACTGGAATATATTGATTGTATTTGTAAATGTTTCGATACTTCATTTTTAATGAGGTTCTTCCTGGGTAGGAATAATATGTCTGCAGTGTACTTCCTTACACTTTGTTTCCTTGGCTGTGTATTTTGTTAGAGTTATGCATTTTGTTTACAAGTCGAGTACTGAAAGAAATTCCCAGGAAATTCTCTTAACTGAGGCTGATAGTGGGTAGATTTGATAAGGTACCCTATATGCATATAGCCTCTTCTTCCTGAAGAACTGTGGGTCTTCTTTTTGAAAAACATTCTATAATGTTGAGACAAACATTACAGTTTTTAAACAAACAAAAACTAATTCACATAAACCTATGCCTCATATTATACTATTATTACAATCCATAGAAACGAACGTAAAATACTTCATGTAAAATCCTTTTCGTACCAAATAAAATATTTCTTCCCACAATTTTATAAGACAAAAACTGTCAGCAAACGAATACTAATTGTACTCTCTAAAGAATGTTTCTAATTTCACTCATTTCTATGACTCATTTTAACCGAGAATTTCTAGACGCCATTTTTCACGTCGAAAAAGTTCGACCAAGAACGACTATTCCGTCTTATCTCGCCGGGTGGCAAGAACGGCATTCGAAAGTCTCGAAACACGCGAGATTCGAGCATGTGGCGGCATCACGATCGCGGATATCGATGACTCCGCAAATATTGTTATCGGGCTTTATACGTGTTGGTACATCCTTAAACCGTCGCCGGGAACTTTTGCCGCGCTCAAATTGGATCAGTCGTCTAACCATTTCGCCCTTTTCGCCGAGTCCCAATGAAGCAAATTTCATTTCCTGCCGCGCGCAAAACACACTCCCACCGAAATCCGCCGCTTATCGCCGGCGTTATCCGATTTCACGTCTGTTAGTCATCGCTCTTCGCTCGGTCCGCGGGTTTTCGTTTCCCGGGCTTCGCGAGCCTTTTAATTTCATTTTTCCGAAGACTTCCGGCCGACAGAACCGCGATTTTCGACTCGATTGGCGCGCGAGCGACCGACTGCGCATGCGCCAATCGAACTCAGGTATTACGGCGCGGAGACTTGACACGCTGAGCGACACTCGATGACACAGTATCAACCTCAAACGGCCTTTTTTATCGAATAAGTATCGAGATCAAGCAGTTCGCCGGATGCAAACATCGGCCGCGACAATGCCCAAGATTATCAGATTAAGCGGAAATTTGTGCCACTCGAGGTATGCCGGAAGAAGAGAGCATCGACTGGCACAAATTGACGGAGCGATCGTTTTGCAAAGTTATTTTTAATTCGAAAATCGCAGCCGGCTATTTCGCATAAAATATGCGCATCAACCGTTTTTGCCGGCGAAACGATGAAATGCGAGGCATTTTGCTATCTGAAAAGCCGCTTCATTTGCGTTACGGCTTAATAAAATAGTTAGCGATAAACTCTGCGACAAACGCGTCGCTCGAATTCCCGCGTCGTTTTAATAATTCTGTAAAACGAGCTTGATTGGTTATCGAGGGGCCATCGAAATATGCGATAATGTAGGAATATTTAAATTATGGCTCGAGTTTCGGGCGCGTTAATTAGGCAAAAATGTTTGCGCGCGTTTTTGCGCGAGTTCGCGGCAATTTCGCCGCCGCTTATCGGGGTGTTTTACAGCGAAGAATGCCGAAGTGGCGTAATTGATCGGCGCGACGCCAACGAGTCCGTTGTCGCGCGATCGTCGCTGACGGGAAATGCGCATTTTCGCGCCCGCAAGTAAGTTAATGCTCGCGTAAATAGTTTGTCGCGAGTCGCCCGCGCGTCTCAAGGGTGAAAATGCAAATTTCGCGGCGCCGAAAGGCTCAAGCGCAATTTACATTTTCATCTCGGATTACGATAAATAACGAGCGTTATAAATTATTTGTTCGCAGGAAGCGCGCCGTCGCGGCTTGGGAATCGAAGCGCGCCGTCTATTCGCCGCGCTAATTCCGGCTGGAAATTGTGACGTTGATTCGCGTGTGAATGGAATGCGATTTTCGTTAAAGAGGAAGTCGTTTCCAGTTACAAAGTGCGTTTCGACTACTTTTCCGAGAGGTTGGGCGGGGTTTTTCCGAGGAAAGAGACTTTGTGGTATTTTGTTTTCGCGCGGCGAGCGTTCAACTTTCACGCGACTTTGACTAATGTGGTAAATTTTATCCGGGAGATCGAAAATGAGATGTAAATATACCATTTCACGTTGAACCTCGAACCCGGACAGTTTTCCCGATTTTGTCAAACACTTCAAATCCGCGAATATCGCGGGAACTTGATTAAAAACTCGTTCCCCATCAGAAATTTTCTTCAACTCTACCTAAACATTTTTTTAAGCCGAACTCGAGACCCGAAAGTTTAAATCTTGTTTGCACAATCTCGCTCCAACTCCGTCAAAACCCGGCGCCGAATTTCGACATATTTCCCACAGTCTTTCGATGTAGGTCACAGATAATGTGCCGTCAACTCTATCCAAATTCCAAACAGTCTCATCCCTCATCCCCAAATTTTGACTTTGAAATATCGATCCTCCCTTTCTTCCCCCAAATCATTTTCGAAAAAGCAGTTGCATCCCCCATTTGCTTTGATGTTTCGCCCGAGTCAAGCATTCGTGTCGGGTAATTTACTCGGGCATCGCGTTATGTTTGGTCGGGCTAAACAAAAACACAGGAAAGCCAGGGGAAATGTATTTGTTGGCAATCAATTTTCGATTTCGAAGTCGCTCGATGAAATATCGAAGGAACAGGAGAGAGGCGCGAGCGCCGGCAAAAATGACGGCGGGGGTGCGGCGGTGTGGGGAGGGGAGGGTGGGGAGTTAATGTCGGGCACGCGCGGTAGCCGGCATCGATTCGTTTTATTCGTTGCCGAATTGCGAGATGGATGAAAATAGAATGAGACGCACTGGCGGGCCGAAGCCGAGCGCGCAACCGAGGCGTCATCTAACGGCAATGGACCACATGCGTCCGTCCGCTTTGTACGGCTCAATTGAGAGAACACTCTTAACCTTGGATCCACAATGTGAGTCTAGGTCCGAGAGTGCTTAGCAGCCTTCGTTTCGTTTATTCATGCGCTCGCTCAATCCGACCTCAACCGTCACTTTTCTCCGACTTGTTTTCGGATTTGCTCGTCGGCAATTGGCTGCCCGGCAATTCAGCCAAATCGGTGAAAATTAATTGCTAAAGGCGTGCAAGTTTTCCGAGGTGTATCTGCGAATTGAGGCAGAGAGGGAGAGTAAAAAAAAAAGAAAAGAGATACGAAAGAGCCGCATTAACCGAGATCACGCAGACCTTGCGCCTTTCGGGGCTTTTTGAACGAGGATGTGGACTTTGCGACTCAGCGTACGTGACGAAAATGACGAAACCCCGATTCGCGGATTTATGCTAATACCACGTCATAGACGCGTTGTAATGGCGTTTTTGATTTATGCACTCGTTTGTGCGAATGTAATGGATGACAGACCTCGCGTCTTCAAGGTCCGGATCGCGCGATTTCTGCCGGCAATTGTACGGCGAAGTGTTTTCGCGTCGGTAGCGTAAAACAATTTTTCATTAGCGCGCGAATGAGCGGATCGTGTTTTTTAAAACGACCCCGACAACGGCGCAACTAACGAACGAGCCGAACGAGTATGTAACATTTATCTTCCTCAGTTTGCAGATTACTAAATTTAGCGTTTTACACGCTCGCACGCACACCAGCGCAGAAGTATGACTCTAATTCTCGCGTCGCCGTTCACATTGAATGATGTGTGTCAGTTAATACGCTTTTTTCCTCGACAATTCAATATCCCTCGTTTCAATTTTGACGATAACCGGGCTCTATGGGTTGTCTCATTAAACAAATAATTACATAAGAGCCGGGGTTCGACTGCCGTTCGAAAAAAAAAAAAAAACCGATACTCGAATCTCGACGGCACGATTTTCGATTTATCACCGCTATCAGTCGCTGTACAACTCCATCAACAACTTCTATTCGCGATAAGACAAAAATATATTTCGTATCGCCGCAGCGCCGTCACGTTCGAGCGAACGGACTCTTTGATTCCCGATTCGTTGCCGGGCGTTTTTTCGCCGCGCGCGAATCGATCGCTTTCAATCGCAAAACCGATTAATCGAACGCTACAAGAATTTCGTGTCGCTGAATTCGTTCTTTGTCCGCACTTCCAGCGGAATTAAGTTCAAGGTGTTCTCTAAAAATAGGACGCCGTTCCGCGCGCCGACCCCGGCTCCGAGCTGCGGCACGATTCCGGGGAAAAGGAGCCGGCGATTTTGGAAAAACCGTGCGCAAACGGGTCTGCGGCACGCATCGTTCGCGACGAACAAAAAGCCACCAGATCGCCGTCATCGGCCGATCCCCGACGTCTTCCCGGAATAGTCGTTCTCCAAACTGCCATTTACATTGACATCATTGTTCGCGGCACAATAAAACAGCGATCATCCAGTAATTGATCGAAAAATTCCAGCTCGCAAACTTGTCATTATTTCGCGATAAAACCGGGCATTACGTGGTACCCTTCGGCTCGTAAACGCGCGGCTTCTCAATTTTATATCCTCAGTTTCATCGGCGTTTATCCGCGAATAATTGCAGCAGACCGCGGCGCCTAACAATCCCTCGCTGACGAAACTGAGGCGCGCGGGGGAGGGCGGAAAGCGAGAAAAAAGGCGGCAATTATGAACGCAACTAATGGCTCGCAACCTGGCGGCAAAGGCCGCCGCGAATCTGGAACAAATAAAATCCAATTATAGTTAAATGGCACGCACGGCTTTTTGCCCGCGAATCGCTGGCAAGCGGATTCTTCTTGCGGCGAGAGTCGCGGTGATTTGTCCGTAGCCTTGGCTGGTCGTTTCCTCATAACCTTGGCGACAGCGGAAAAAGACCCGGAGGCTGTTGGAAGCGGGGTCGCGGAACTCGGCATTGATCGGGTGCGATCTACGATCGGCGAAAAATGGAAATTCGGCCGTGGAAACGGAGAGAACGGAGACAAGGAAACGAATCGGTTTGGCGCGTTGCAACAAGTCCGGAAAACGAACGTCCCGGCCGTTTACAGACGCTCTTGATTGTGACCGTAAATCAAACAACCTTGGCGGAACCTCAAGATAGTTTATTTCTATTAATACGAGCCATCCCGAGTCCAAAAAACGGCGAGCAATGGCCGTAAAAATGTTACGAGCGATCGCGATCCGCTTCCACTCGTACATGAATTATCAGTGGACAGAGATAGCTAAACTCTTCCATCGGGCGAAGCAGTGACCGCTTGAGGACATTTTCGCGGATTTTTTGCTCGCCGTCACTTCGGGAGGTTTTGCGTCCTGCGAAATCCCGAGCGTTTCAATCCGGTGAATGGTAATCGCTTATTTCGCGCGCTGATAACGGGGAGGAATGTTAGATAACTCCCTGTATCATTCGTTTGAACGATCTATTTACACTGGAGCCAAACGCGAAGATTCGGGCTTTATCAGATTATCGCTTTCTGTAAACAAATACATAATTAAGCGAAGAGCGCAACTTTGCTCGCGAAACCCTGGAGAACTTGCCGAAGAATTCGAAAACGATTTCTTGGAGCCACTGGTAGGCGCAATTTCGAGCCCACTCCTTACGTTTCAGATTTCTCGTTGTAGCGTACTTCTTACCGCACCGAGAAGCGTTCCGGGGCATTGTCTCGAAACTTTGCCAAGCAGCCTTCCAGGACAAAACCCGCCCGATCCACCCCTTCAATCCTGACCACTTCTCGCCGCAATTTGCACCGAATCGGCGTGCATCGTGGGATCGATCGACGTGACTCACGCCACTCCAGGACTAAGATGGATGTCAGAGATAAGTGGACCTTTTTCGCTCTCGCGTCCGGCTTCACCATATTGCTCCAGACGACGCCGGACTTTGGCGGTTTCGGCGTGACTGTGACGTCAGCCTCGGATGCCGTCATCGGCGTTATCGCTTATCAATCGGCCGCATCGATCGGAGGACTTCGGCTGGCTATCCGAACCACGGCTCCTCCCTTAACCAGCCGAGTTTGCGAAAGCGGATAAGATAAGCCAGGTTTACCGTTCGCGGACGACCGAATGCTCGGCGCAAAGGGCACCAGGTGTCCGGCCGGTCGGGGCTATTTATACCCGCCGGAAGTCGCAATCGAAGTCCATCGATTAATTACGATCATCGCGGCGCGCCGATTCCGCCTACGGGCCATTAATCATTGACAGACATCATTGGTCGCACTCATCCATCTTAATCCATTTAATTAGCCGCAGCTCGATTTGCCGACACTTTAAGACTCCGCTGATGGATAATCGTGAATTGTATCATCGTCACGGCACGTGCGGCTTCGTTTCTAGGATTTCTTGCGTGTCGGTGTGTTTGCCGAGATGTCGCTTTTATCGTCCCATCCGTTTTTTTCGCAATCTAAGTGCGGATGTGTACTCACACGAGTGCGTTCAGACGTACCCACAGACACACTCAACGGTCCCTCCATACTCTATATATACGAGTATATATAGACCCGTCCTTCTCTCTCTAACCCTAAGTCGCGGCACAAAATCGACAATTCCAACAACTGCTCTTACGCTGGGTCATGCGATACTTTCCTCGCGCGAGTCACGTGGCTCTCCGCGGAAAGCGCAGGGTCCGAGGCACTCATCGGACGCCCATCAGCGCTCATTTCCGGTTCCTGCTTGTCGGCACTCGGCTCCACGGGTCGCACAACGCGTCGCGCACTCACACAACCACTGGCACGCAGTTTGCCGGCGGCTTCGCGACCGGGCGACGTCCCTTGGAGAGCCCGGCTCACGAGACCGACGGAGACAGACGGAGCAACAGAGACGGAGCGCCGCACATGCGGCGCACGAGGCGCGTCACCGGTGCTGCCGTCCGGCGAGTCGTACCAAGGCACTAAGAGCGGATTCGGCGAGTTCCTCGCTCGGTGCTAACCCTAAGCGACGGGGTGGGGGCGCTCTCGGCGAGCGACAGATTCTGCAGTCGCAGCGCCATCTGCGAGTCTGCGCCCCTCCCCTGTGGTCCTGGCGAGCCGGATGGAGCGGAGAGTAGTCACCCCTCCTCCCCGCCCGGCCCCCTCCCGGCGGGATACACTGCACTGGAGAAGGTGCAATGTTGTAAAATTACAGTGACGTACTGCAAATTTACGCGCGGCCGGAGTGGCCGTTGTTTCGGCTATTTTGTTTTACGGCGCGGCCGAGTGGTCGGCCGGAGATAAGGACTGGCGCTGGGTACGATTCAACGCCGGGTTATTGCTTGGAGACGACGCGGGGTATCTTATCCCGGGTTTCTTGTTTTCGCCGCAGCTCGACAGGCGCCACGTTGTGGGACGCCATTTTTGGCCACTGAGGCGATTTGTTTTCCGATATGGTCTAGCGGTTAGGATATCTTATCGACGGGTATCTAGTTGTCCAAGGTGCCACCGTTAGGCAGCCGTTGATGGATGCCGTTTGAATTGCGATTTAACGGTTAGGTTCCTGGTCCGGCCGTTCCTCGGGTTCGACGAAACTGAAAGCGTGGCGACGATCTCCGCAGCTGCAGATGAGGATAGGGAGGGCTGCGAGCTGTCTGCAGGTAGAGCGGGAGGCCTTCCCGAGTGGCGGGATCCGCGCGCGGTGGGGGCGCTGCGCGCGGCGCGTGGTGGGGCCGCGAGCGTGCGGCGCCCTCTGCCGGCGACGGATCGAGGCCGCGTGATGCGCGCGAGAGAGACGGCGCGAGGTGCGACAAGGAGGGAACGGAGAATTGAATTTTCCTGCGAGGGAGGCCCTTCGGATGGACGGCCGCGATTCGAAAAATCGAGCCTGTCGGATGACGCCGGAGTTAGACTCGGGTCGGAATTAGACGCTTTCAGTTACTGATCCTGCTTTTGAACTCCTGGACGCCACAGGTTAGGCGGAAGTGTGTCGCATCGATTTCGGATGAAATATGCACGAGGAAGTAATCTTACGTAGGACAAATTTGGCACAGCTTCGCCCTGGATGCGAGTTCGGACCCTCGGGAACTATCGATTTGCGACTGATTTTGACAACGAGTTCCGGGTCTTTGGGATAATTACGGAGTATCTCGGGCGAAGTTTCCCGGATTATTGTCACCGCTGCCGAACGGTTGTTGTGAACAGATGGCAGTAATAAACAAATTTCGCAGCAGATCTGTCTGCTAATCCGACACCCTTCATCTCCCAAGGCTCGCTGGTTTTGCGGGTTCGCGTTTCCCGGGCTGCCATTAGGATTAATCCGACATGTCCGGAGAGCCGCGCGGAGTTAACTGCGCGTTTTTTGCGGCGAATGCAGTTACGTGAATATAACATGAGGCGGGGTGTGCGTCCGGCCGGCCGCGAAATTGCGCCAAATTTGGCGCCCAGGGCGCGCGAAACAGATGATCGCCGTTTGTAATAAGTAATAACGGCCTTATATGGCGAATGTATATCGAAAATATATAATGCACCAGCGCGCCGGATGCCTGACTCTCGGTTACTTATTTATAGTCGCGGGTTGCGCGCGTATAAAAATTTTTACGGCATTTGTATATTTAACGTGATTCTTATAAGTTACTCGTGGGTGGGTATCAATGTTTAATCGCGCCACTGCGGCACTTATTGATTGCCGACATATTTTCGCCTGGTACTTAAATTAATAAGCTGCGTGACGTTTTACAAGTTAACATGCTTTCAGGGCGCCGCGAAAATAATCGCGCAAATTGCGCTCGCTCGTATCGCTCGCCGGAAGAGATATCCCCGGTTTGTGGTGGGTCGCAACGCGAGTGCCGTCGCGACGAGAACTGACCTGGAACAAAAAGAACGCGACCTTTGGACGACCGGGTCTGCCATGCCGAAATTCAAAATGCTTGTTACGCGCGACGCTCGGTGGCGTAACATAATGTCATTGTGATAAAATATTCATGTTACTGTTTCGCAAACACGTATTTTGGTTTGAACGCCGCACACTTCCGAATCATTTTCATACTGAATTAACATGAGCGTCTGGTTAAAACAGTTGGAAATTTATGGCAAATTATCCCGAATTTCTTCCTTCAAAGGAACTTTGTTAGTTCTGCGTTAAATTAAGATGAAATGCCTTAAAACCCGCGCATGTTATTACCGTTTCGCGTTACGTTTTGAGGTAATTATTAACGACTTAATAATTCGCAGATTAAATAAATAAATAGGTATTACGCGGAATTAATTAACTAATTTGTCCGTGTATGTTTAACTATTCCATTTCGCCGGATAATTATTATTTATCCGCATTATTTATTTTCGCCTCTGCAATCGAATGTGCTACATCAAAGCGCCAGGATCAAAACGATTTTCCCTTTCGAAAATAGTCCGCATTGGCCTCGGCAGGACTTGTCTCGGAGAAGAATGACTAGTCGGGAAATGAACGCCGGAACGGCCTTTCGGGCGATTATAAATGTTAGTCGCGGTGATTCATGCGATTGCCTTCTTAACCCAGATTCGTAACGTTAAGGGCGCCGCATAAAAACAAATTCGAGGGCATTTGTTACGCACTCGACGTCCGGGACAAAGCCGGCGATGTTTACGGCGCGATTTTGAAATTCAAATTTCGATTTCGCACAATGGCCGAATCGCGAAGCCATTTTTGCTAGCGCGAACTGCGGGCCGGAATTTGTAACGAGGCGCCGGATGATGAGATTAAACAGGGATTCGGATTCAGGGATAACGCGCCGTTATAAACAGTCGCCGAGATGAAAAGAGAATTCGACAATCCAGACGATATAAAGGATCCACTTCGGGAGTTTTCTTCGCGCGGCGCTGTACACATCCGGATCCGTTGCGCCGCTATTTTAAACATTTATTCATGGGGCCGCTGGCTTCCTTTAAACGCGGGATAACTGGTTCGCAGCAATTTTTTAATCAAACTTGAAATCTGAAAAATTTTCGAACCAAAAGTGGAATGCATTCTTACGAACTTGTTTGCGGCGAATAGACTTGCGAACCGTAACTTTGTTTTCTTTTTCTCCGGTAATCCGAATTAACAGATATTTTCGCACGACCAAATCGATCTGCAGTAACAACGCCGCGAAATTCCACGATTAACCCGATTCTTATTTACACGATTCGCCATGTCGTGTTTGCGTTTCGAGCACCCAGTTTTGACTACACGTAAGATGCCCTGCATTATGCAGCGCGTCATGTGTTGATGATAATGTTACATTATGAAGATGTAAATCGCTGTTTACAATGCAAATCAATCCGGAATTATACCGCCTTCGCCCGATACCACCACAATATCTGTGCACATTT
The DNA here is from genome assembly GCA_022817645.1 of Ceratoteleas bidentatus. NCBI lineage: Eukaryota > Metazoa > Arthropoda > Insecta > Hymenoptera > Scelionidae > Ceratoteleas > Ceratoteleas bidentatus. The sequence continues at coordinate 2,558 of JABFPB010001097.1, read as the reverse complement.
GCAGACCGCGCGATCCAAAATAGGACTTCGAATTCCGCGCGACTGTTTTTGTCGCGAAACAGTTTTTCCCTCGGCCTTAATTAACGTGAAAAGACTGCTAATCAGCCGATCGATTATCGGGAATGCGCGCTGCGGATTTTCGTGGCGGAAAGCGCTTCCGTTTTGATGGATGCTTTTTGGTGTACCGACGGTACCGAAATAACGAATATTGGCACGAAACTAGGGGTGTCCTGTATTAACCCCTGAGCCAACGGTCCGTCTAAATCTTCTCTGAGTGCCGGGCGAAAGGAAAGAGAGAGGAAAAAGCGCGACGAGGACGGCGCGATTCAACAGCGGAGGGTCGTCGAGGGGTCGGCTTGGCGTTGAATTTAAAGGAAACTATGAGCTCTGTATCGGAACCGGTCATATTTAAAGCCACTTGCGCCGCGAATGAGAAATTTATTCAATAAATACGGAATTTATTTCGCGCGACAATTTCGCGCCCACTTTCTGCCCAATTCGGGCGATATTAATATCGCCGGCTCTGCCGGGTTTACTTTATTTGAGCGCGAATTATTTCTGGAACTGAAATTCGTCATGTATGGCCAGGCAGGGGATATATATAGCAACGAACGCTTCTCCGGGGCGACTTTCCGAGTCGGAACAATCGACGGTTTACGAAATGCACGACTTTCGAGGATTCGTTAAGAAAACGCGCGTTACATCAACTTACGATGCGGCGCAAGATTACACGAACTCGGTGCTCGTGTACTACATTTGGAGGGGGTGTAAATCATTGCAAGCGCTCCACGGGAACTAGCAGGTCGCGCATAAAAGAGCCACATTTTTTCGATTAAACAAAACGCTTTGGTCCGCGCTCGAAGATAACGACCGCGCAGCGCGCATTTATCATAATGGCGCAAGAAGCAAACATATCACTTAATCTTTCGTTCGGCTTTTCAAAATTAAAAGTTTTTTCATTTACCCTTTTAATTATAGACCTTTCATCTGTTGCTGAAAGGATAGGCCAGGCGCGGCGGTGTCTTTTGTTTCCGTTCGCCCGGGCGGAGGGAAAAATTATTTTCCCGCTTATAAATAGTCGAGTACGCGGCCCAACGAGCGCGAGTTCTAATTCGCTTTGACAAGAACCGGTTTCGCGTTTTGATAATCGCGAAGACGTTCGTCGCTCTACGGTTTCGGCAAAAAACTTCGAAGGCCATTGGTGTACATTTTCCTTGTGAGTGTGAATAATAAGGAAACTACACTGAGAGAACTAATTCGTAAAAGCTACGAAAAATTTGTACACTTTACGATATATATCGTAAAAGGTACGAAGTTTTCGCTGTTATGAATTCGTTTTCTCAGAGTATACAATCAATCTTGATATCATAGCACATTTTTTTCAGACCTGAACTCGTCTAAATAATAAATAAATATCATAATTGAATAGAATAATATGAGTGAAAATAATATTCTAAGAATTGTCTTTATTCATAAATTGTGGAAATAAAAAGGAGCCATTCTTCATGAAAGCAATATCCATCTACCCGGAACTCCAGTCATTCATTAATTCGCATCATAGTATACGTGTGTGGAAACGCACCCCGATATTACGTAACTCGGTTCATTCAGAAAATCCGTCTGATTTCTCTTATTCAGAGGGGTTTCGCTCGGAGCGCGTTTCCCCTCACAGTTCGTATGTTCGACCAACCCCAACTTAGGGTGCAGCGACGCTTTCATTGACGGAACTGGGGGAACGATATTGCTCTGAATGACGTGGGGTAACGCGATTAAATTAAACCGATCTTATGAAATTATAATTGAACGGCGAAATCAAATTAAAGCGCACGAAAAATCCTTTCGCAATGAACGTTGGTCCGTCTTTTATTCCACTTTATAAAGGACTCCATTGAGCCGGGAGTTTGTTTTATATTACGATATATTGCGAGCCAAAGTGCATTATAATTGGCAGATAATAAAAACGATACCGCGCAAAGTAGACGAGTAATGCAATTAGGATTAAAAATATGACCACTTATTGCGCTGACTTAAAACGCATTAAAAAATGCAGACCGAGCCAAGTAAAGGAGCCTCATTAAACTTGCATGCACCCGATTCATTCAGTGGAAACGCTCGTACGCCTGCGCTTTTTTTACGCCGCTGCAGTTCGTACGAAACGAAATCGAATTATCGGATCCGCCTGAGATTATTACACCGAACAAGCGCCGCGCGTAAATATTTCAAGCGCAGTTCCAGCCGACTATCGCCCCGATAATTATTCCCCGCAAACATTTTTCGGCGCATCAAACATTCATTCGCACATCCTCTTTGGCTCATGGATTATTCATGCCTGCGATTTGTTCCCTTTTTCACTGATATTTTGGGTATAAAAGCGTCGCGAGTTTCCCCGAGTTTGTTAACCCGAAACATGATTTTTTCACTAATTTTTCGTCAATTCGCTAATTTCGTTCATTTGCAATTTTGTAAATAATTCGAATGTCAGTTAGTTTTGTTAGTTTCGTTAGTTTTGTTAGTTTTGTTAGTTTTGTTAGTTTTGTTAGTTTCGTTAGTTTTGTTAG
>JABFPB010001096.1:0-27956 GCA_022817645.1 Ceratoteleas bidentatus | reverse complement strand
AAAATAGATATATACATATAATATACGTATATTATACATATATTAGATATATGTCAAATTGATGTTCTATCTGGGTTGAGACGCGGTCTTATCTCAAGGTCGCTTGTGTTTGGGTTCGCTATAGCTAGCCCAAACTACTGCTGTCAACTGCTCAAGGAGAGGGGATGGACACGCCTAGCAGCCGAGCCAGTCACCGTAGCCGAGGGAACACAGCGGGAAAAGCTCGTGCCAGACGAACGGTGGGAAATGAGCGCCCGTCCAACTACCAATTTTCTCCACCCGCTGCCCAGAGCTAAGTCGACGTCCATTGGGTCGGAGTCCAATGACATTCGAAATCCAAGCTTCGTTTATGCGCGTAGCCAATGTCACAGCCCCGCCTGAATTGTCAGAGGGGATTCATGAATAAATACGGTGATCAACTCCATCTCGTCCGGTTATTATTCCGGTTGGAAATACGGTCGCCTGGACTCGCGCTCGCGTTTTTTCTTTTGGAATGTGAATGAACCCCTGCCTTAGCCTGGGACAAGTCTGGGACAAGTCTTGGGGTCAAGCGGGCCCGTTTTGTGTGGATATGACGAACCTGGTGATGTATAATCACATATTATTTTTTTCTTTTATTTAATTAACTTGGCCCTTTTGCGCTCTCGACCCTTAATTTATTATTGACAATGTGTTAGACTCTCAAATGAGAACTTTTTGTAATTTATGTCTATTATGATAATTTTTCGTGCCTCGGATATTGAATAAAATTAATCCTGGTAATTGAATATTATTTTGCATTGTATAGCTTCATTTTGGGCTTTGGCCCCCTTTTATTTGTGTTGTAAATGAGGAAGCCAGGAACAGTAAATAAAAGTCACGTAAATGAGTAATTTTCTTTTTGTTTTATTGGTGTTAACGAGCCTTCCGACTGAGCGAACCGGTTTCTCGGTTTTTTCCTAGTCAAAAAAATCGAGTGGCGCCCTTATTATAAATAAACAGACCGATAATAGAGCGCGAGTAGTTTTAATAGAGCGCGGCAGAGGGAGGCACCGAGTGGAAAACGCGACTGAATTCGAGCGCCACGGGAAACGAACGGCGGCGGCGTGAAACACATCACAGCTGTGTTGATGAAAAACGTGCAAAGCAAAAGCCGACTCGCGTGAGCCCAATTTGTTGGGTTCCGAAACTGAGCGTGTCGAAACTCATTGAAACTCATTCAAACTGAAAGTGCCGAAACTCATTGAGGTGAGATAAAGAAAAATGGGAACTCTTTAGGAATGGATGAGGAATGGTTCGCGGAACAGGATGCCGCGACAATATTAGTGTTAACTGGCGAATAAGGTTTAAATAACCGCGGGGGTTTAGAAGATGTGAAAAATCGAATTAGGAAAATTTTTAAACGCGATAAATTGAAACAACAAGTGGAATTAACGGAATGTGATCTCGACACAACAAGTAGTTTTTATTTCACGACACTCGTAGCATCATATAGGAAACACGGACGAAGATCGAAGAAGTGTCGCAAGTGGGATAGGATCGGATAACGGAAGTGAGGTTAGGGTGCCAAATGTAAACATTGGCCGAGGTCGGTGTTATTTGATTGCGACAGGAGGAAATAATAGAAGTGAGGAAAGAATAACAAATGGAAATTCTGGTCGTGGACGGGGAATTACAGGTGGAAGAATGATCGGGGAAAGACGCGTGGGATTTATTGATAGGAATTTAGCGGAACCTACCCCGGAAATTTTTTGGGAGACAAATGGAAGGCCGGGTGGAGGATTTGATATACACCGGGAAAACTCCGAAACACGATATATTGAGCATAACGGAACTCAAATACAACCAGGGGGGTTGGAGGTACCCCATGACAATTTATCAGCATTATCAACTTCGCATAATCAAATTCCAACGCAATCAGGGATAACATTAGGCAATCGAACCGAGTATTCATTTAATTCAAGTGGGATACGAAAAACAATAAGAACTTGGGGAATTAAATTCTCAGGGGAAGAACACTCAGACGCATTAGAAGATTTCCTGTCAATAAATCTCTACCAGATTTATTGACAGGGGTAGCGATCTACTGTTATCGGGTGCGAAGGGAATAATGGTCAACATGGGATGAATTTAACGGACAATTTAGACAGCGATTTGGAGATATAGATTTTCAGTTCCAAAACCAGAATGAATGTCGTAATCGAACACAGGGGGCAGAGGAATCATTAGCTGATTTTGTCACTTGGGTTTCATATATCATTCGCTATATATATCCCTCACCTAGGATAGAAGAACAATTAGATATAGGAATAGATATAGGAATAGATATAGGAATAGATAAAGGAATACAATATAGCGTTAAGATTTCGATACTTTCGACGCTCTAGAATAGCTGGGACTCCGTTTAGACGCGAAAGAAAGAAGGAATGCGGAATTTAGGGAACCCCCCGATAGAAACCACGTGATGTAGCCATTTGCCGCGTATTGCCCACCGAGTAGAACAACCAAAACTTGAAGACAAAATATTGAAGAGCCAGCGACATATGCGATCCGACAACGAAACTCACCACGGGAATTTCAAAGAAGGGAGCGGGGAGAGGTGGAACATAGAGGACGGAATGATCCTGAACAAACCCTTGTAATTTTCCGTTGCTGGAATTGTGAGGGTGAGGTCACCGTTATGTAGAATGCCGGCGCCCTAAAACTCTATTTTGTTTCGGATGTGGCCACAAAGGGATAATTAGAAGAAATTGTCGTAGATATAATCCTGATAGACACACACACAACAACAGGCAGGTAAACTAATTCCAACAGCGGGAAATTCGGGCTTTACCGCTGTCTCACCCCCCCTAACAAGTCCGAAACTTAATTTTGAAATTAAGACATCATTAAATCAGAAAAATTGAGAGAGCTTTGCGTATTCTCGAGTAGTTTTAACCGTACCAGAACAACTAAAACCGAAAGCAGGTAAACGAGTATATTTACCAGTAACCATTGCTGGAGTTCAGTTACATCTCTTGTTGGATACTGGAGCAACCGGCTCATTTATAGGAGCATTGGGAATTCCAAAACTCAAGGAGAAACTGAAGGTGCGACCGAATCCAATGAAACGAGTAATTGTATCCAATGGATCCCGAGTGGGGATAGAGGGGGAAGCCAGCGTAGAAGTCAATTTCGAAGATCGATCAAGAGAATTGACTTTCTGCCTTGTTTCGGCCCTATCATTCGTGGGAATACTCGGGATGGATTTCGTTGGTAGATCTCAGCTCTCCTTAGAGTTGTTTAAAGCCAAATTAGAAGTCACATCGCTATTGGAATCAACTACTGAAACTGAAATAGCTAGTATATCAAAGGAAGAAGATCTAGGAATAAAGGAATCAGATAGAAATCAAGACACCAGACTACGGGAATTGATCAAGCGATATATACCAAAGTACCCCAAAATATTAGCTTTGACACATTTAACATCACATCAATTGATGTGGACAACCACACGCCGATTAAACAAAGATACTATCGAACTTCACCAAAAGTACGAAAGTATCTATATATGGAAGAAGATAGAATGTTGGTGGAAGGGTTAATAGAACCATCATAAAGCGATTGGTCAAGCCCCGTAGTAACGGTTAAAAAGTCCTCCGGAGAATACAGATTTTGTTTAGATTGTGGGAAAATGAATGAGGTGACAAAACGAGATGCCCACCCTTTACGGCGGATAGATGAGATTTTAGATAGGTTACTTTCGGCTAAATATATTACGACCCTCGACCTGAGTCACGCCTATTTTCAGGTCCCATTAGATAAAAGAAGTAAGGAGATAACAGCTTTTACAGTACCAGGTCAGAGGATTATATCAATTTAGACGAATGCCTTTTGGGTTAACGCACGCACCCGCTACATTGTAGCGGTTAATGGATACGCTATTTGGACATCTTTTCGAACCTTATACTTTTAGCTACTTAGACGATGTGATAACAGTTACAGAAAAGTTTGAAGAACATCTAGAGCAGATTGAAAAAGTATTAAAGAGAATAATGGAAGCAGGACTTAAATTTTGATAAAAGTGAATTTTGTAGGGCGGAGGTAAAGTTTTTGGGTTTTGTGGTGAACAAAAAAAGATTACAGGTCGATTTAGAAAAAGTGGCCCCGATCGTAGAGTATGCAGCTCCGAAAAATTTGAAACAACTTAGGCGCTATTTAGGAATGGCCTCATGGTACCGCCGATTTATGGTGGATTTCGCTACCATTGCCGAACTTCTCAATAAGTTATTGAAAAAGATCTGTTAGTGGGTCTGGGGCGAGGAAAAGGAAAAGGCTTTTAGAGAACTGAAAGAGAATTTTAGCGGACGCCCCAGTATTGGCGTGCCCAGACTTTTCCGTCCCATTCGTCTTCCAGAAAGATGCTAGTGCATTTGGATTAGGTGCGGTAATCACACAAGATATCGCAGGCATTGAAAGAATAGTCGCTTTCGCTAGTAGATCGTTGTCACCAGCTGAAAAGAACTATTCTGTTACAGAAAAAGAGGGCTTGGCAGTGATGTGGGCAATAAATAAGTTCCGACACTATCTCGAGGGCTTCAAGTTTACAGTAATTACAGATCATGCCAGTCTCAAAGGGTTATACAACTGCAAAAACGCAACCGGAAGGGTTGCCAGATGGCCTTTGAATTTGCTGGAGTATGACTTTGAGATTGTGCATAGAAAGGGAGCCTTACACCACGTGCCAGACGCTCTATCAAGGTTGAATGAACCAGTAGAAGGGATAGCGACTCTCGAAACTACAGACGAGTGGTATACTTGAAAAATAGGGGAAGTTCAAAGATATCCAGGAAGGTTCCCAAATTGGGTAGTATTCGAAAATAGACTTTATTGTCATAGGTCGGACCCCCTATAGAAATAGCGAATGAGGATAGAGAAGCATGGAAGCTAGTAATACCACAAGAGAGTAAGAATATAGTACTATTTGAAAACCACGTGATACCAACAGCTGGCCACCAAGGAATCCAGAAAACTTACGACACAGTAGCCCGATACTACTACTGGCCAGGAATATATCGGGATGTAGTGGAATACGTCCGAAAGTGTGAAATATGTCAGGTGACGAAATCGATAAACACCAAACCGGACGGGATGATGAAACGTCGAACTTTCGATACTCCTTGGTCAATAGTAGCGACAGACAGAGTAGGCCCGCTCCCTAGAAGCAAAAACGGTTATTGTTATATACTGGTGGTGGTGGAACTTTTTATGAAATAGAATACATTCCGTTGAAAACAGCAAATGGAGAGACAATCACTAGTACAGCACTAGAATCTAGAGTATTTTTTAGATGGGGGTTGCCAGAAGTAATCATTTGTGATAACGGAACTGAATATATAAATAAACAACTTGTCACGAAGTGACCCTTACAACTGCAAGCGCGAGACAACAGAGTGGGGGATGCCGGTAGTCTTTAAAAGGCACCGCAACAGCACTGCGAGGATCACTCCTTCTCCGAGTGCCTCAGAGACACCTTGCATTTCGAGCTCCTCATATCAACGCCGGACACGAGCCCGTGTACCCTTATTCCCGGGCACGAGGTCTTCGTGTCACTCATTCCTGACGCGGGCACTCTGCGTATTCCGTGTTTTAGAGACGAGCTCTTCGTGCCATTTCCGTCGCGGCCACTCCGCGTATTCTTTTGTTTAGACGCGAGCTCTTCGTGCCATCCTTGACGCGGGCACTCCGCGTATTCTCTTGTTTCGGACACGAGTTCTCCGTGTCATCCCGCACGCGGGTATCTCGTGCTATTTGCGCAGTTCCATTTCTTTATTTTCTATTTTTCTATGTTTATGAAAAAATAAATTTAGTTCTTGAGCACGAATATTTATTGTATACCCTCTTCCCAGTGAGCACATCCGACGCCGGAAATATGACGATCACATAGCGCCTGAACAGATACCGTGATGTGCTAACCGTGGAATAGGGACCCTGCAAAGCATGAAGAGGTGGGTCTACGACTTGAAAAAGGAGGACCTTCGGAAGGAACTCGAACAGCACGAGCAATCAACAGAAGGAAGCACCGACGAACTTCGATGCTCATTGGCAACCTTTGCCGAAGAAAACCCAGACCTTTTTCAGCGACAACTAGCGGCATACGAGGAATACAAGCGAAAAATCCGGCAGACAGAATACCGAAACTCCGATGCAGAAGACTCATTCGAAATGGCCGACGAGGTGACGAAGTGACGGACCAAATCCGCAAGTGGGGATGTGATTTCGACGGACGAGACTAGGCTTCCTGGAACGGGTGGCAGAACTTCGTGACGTTATCCGTAAAGTTACGTTCCTCCGTTGACGTTCCTCCGTAAAGTTATCAAGTTACGGAGGAACAGGCCGATGACTGCTGGAGATGTTCCGACGGGATACACTATTGTGGTATCAAAATAACAAATCAGATTTCTATACCTGGGCAAACTTCGTTACCAGCTTCAAACGGGCTTATGTACCCAACCATCAGAAACGCCAGATGCAGCAACAGATCTGCGACAGGCTGCAACACCCTGGAGAAAAATTTACGTCCTACGCAAACGACCTGCTGACCCCTATGAGAAGAGCCGCTGTCCGCGACAACGAAAAACTAAACTACCTATACGACAACATGCGCCCATAATATGCTCTCTACATTCGACGCACTGCGGTGGAGACAATAGCCGGTCTCATCGACGAAGCCAGGACCTTTGAGGAGATCGACCGCAGACAGAAACAGCAACAAAAGGCCGAGAAGGACAAAAGATCCAAACTACATGCCATCGGAGGAGACAACTACGACCCAAGAACCCACTGCTTGCATTGTAAACAACGGGGGCACACCCGTAGGGATTGCCGAAATATCTACCGCAAGTTCTGCTCCCAGTGCGGGAAAGACGGCGTTCTAACGAAGGAGTGCCACCCGCCGGGAAACGACGACAGGGGCCGTCAGTGAGGGGAAGAGATCTGGCCCCTTACCCCGGAATCCGCTTTATTCCCCGACCACACATCGACGTACACCTCTGCCAACTGCCGAGCCCAGCACTACTCGACACCGGGGTAGAAAGATCCTATATAAATGCCGCCATGTGAGACCTGCGTCAACAAGGGCCAGGAGATTCTGGAGAGCAGCATAACCACAAGTCTGGCTGATGGGTCAGGCAGGCCAATGAGGAAGCCATCACCGTCCCGATCAAAGTTGGCGATCACACCACGCAGCACACGGTGGCTATCATGCCAGAAATGAAGATTCCCGTACTCTTCGGAATGGACATCATTTCTGATCTCCAGCTCGCAGTCAGGCCTCCCCCGAAGAACTCCGTAAACACCATAGGGCCGGCTCTTCGCAACCCAGAGAAAACCGCCAAAATCCGCTTCCAAGCATTCCTGGAACGCGAACTCCAACAAATGCAGCCCGCCCCATTAGGGAGAACTACTATCATACGTCACCAAATAAAGCTAACACCCCACGCCTGTTAAGCAACGATATAGACCCCGGAACCCCGCGATACAAGCAATAATTAACGCCGAAATAGACGAAATGCTGCGACTGGACGTCATCGAACCTTCATCCAGCTCATGGAGCTCGCCAATCGTGATCGTCACAAAGAAGGTTGGGAAACCAAGATTTTGCGTTGAAAATCTTTAGCTAAATTCCCGAATGAAAAAAGACGCCTACCCTTTAGCGCAAATACAAGCCACTTTCGATAAATTGCGAGGCGCCCGATACCTATCAACCATCAATCTGAAAAACGGATACTGGCGAGTACCGTTCAACAGATAGCAATCAACAGATAGCAAACGACTGACGGCATTTACAGTACCAGGAAGAGGTCTGTATCAATTTAAGTTTATGCCGTTCGGACTGCACTCGGCCCCGGCCACGTTTCAGAGGCTCCTCGACATCGTAATCGGCCCCGAACTCAACCCATTCTCATTCGCATACCTGGACGATATCGTGATCGAGCACCTACGGGAGGTTTTACATCGGCTACGACAGGCTGGATTTAAACTGAACGCTGACAAATGCGACTTCTGTGTAGACAGACTCAAGAACTTCGGGCATATCATTGACAATCAATGGGACTACACCTCAATGAATTCCAATTCGCTATTAATACAGCACGGCATGAATCCACGGGGTACACTCCGGCGTAGCTTAATCAAGGCCGGAAACTCCGCTGCTCCGGACAAGAGAGCCACGGGCACATCCCGCGGAAAGTTAGCAGACTTACGAAAAACTGGCCCTTGCAAACCTCGCTCGCGCTTTCGGACAGCAGCAAAGGCATTTTAACTTGCGCCGTCGAAACTGGAAGCCCCAAATCGGGGACCTAGTTTGGAAAAAGAAACAAACTCTATCGAGCCAAACTAATGCAAAACTCGCCCCAAAATTCACCAGGCCTTATACTGTGGGAAGAATCATCTCACCGGTGATTGTCGATTTAAAATCGGGGGCCAACCGATGGACACGCCACATACATGTGAAAGATTTGAAAACTGCCGCACACCAAAACACCAACGAGACTCTATTTTTAGACCACCGGGAGAAATCAAAACATTCAGAACATCAAAACACTGCGAGCGAGCAGACTCAATAAAAGCAGAAAAACAAGCCCTACAAAATCACTTTGAGTAACGCTATCGCACGATGACGACCAATGAGGCCTTCGACGAGTTGGAGAAATTCCTCGCCGACCTGGACGCAACTCCGGAGAGGTATGACCCCCTCTACCCAGCAATGGAGTCACGGTTGACAGCCACACCCCCGGACAACAGCGGCGCAACAATCACGGTTACCGTGACAACACCCATGGAGCTAGACACCGAGTATGACCCCACATAGCGCCGACCGACGCGACCAAAACTGGTACCAGGTCATGCACGAAGACTACACCGGACACCGAAATGGAGATAGAGTGTGCAGACCGCGCCCCAGATCCAAGACCGACGCGGCACTCGGACCCCAACGTCACCCGATGCTCTTTGGTAGGAACCGCAACCCGCTATCAGCAAGCACAGCCGGCCCGCAAGGCCATTCTCCTCGCAACAGCGCCCCTACCACCGCAATCAATGCCGTCCGGTAAGTCACGTAAGACCCGCTGGAACTCAGATGTTTCAGGTCCAACTCGCCTGTTCAAGAAGGCCCTGGCCGAGGCAGAGAGGGCGCACGCTCAACATTCCCACCCAAAATGAACCATCGTAGCACCTCCGGTCGCTACCGAGGCTCCAAAATTCGCTGGTACCAGTGCAGGCCGCTCCAAACAGGCACGCACCCGAAGCTCCGACGCATCTCCTTCCAAGGCCACCACCGACGCTAAACCCAAGGCAAGCGCGGGAAAGTCGGGCACTCGCCCTTCACGAATGGTGAGACCGAGAACCAGCGAACGTCAAGAGATGCCCAACGGACTTCCAGGGACTAGCGCGTCCACCGTGTGTCCCCATCACCATCCGGAGGCACCTCACGCCGGGGGCACCACCGGAAAACTAGGTGGGAGACCATACCGTTCCATCACAAGACAGCGCCCTGCCCCTCCACCGGGTCTTCAAGGTCCGCGTCAGAGGCGCAGGGTTCCGGCTGCGCTTTGCCCGCAACGGGGATCTCCGAACCTGCACCCCCATCCCCCGCCCGAAGAACGGGGGAGATGTCACGAAGAGACCCTTACACCTGTAAACGCGAGACAACAGAGTGGGGGATGCCGGTAGGCTTTAAAAGGCGCCGCAACAGCACTGCGAGGATCACTCCTTCTCCGAGCGCCTCGGATACACCTCGCCGGTACGAGCTCCTCGTATCCACGCCGGACACGAGCTCTTCGTGCCATTCCGCACACGGGCACCCCGTTACCCTTATTCCCGGGCACGTGGTCTTCGTGTCACTCATTCCTGACACGGGCACTCCGCGTATTCCTTGTTTTAGACACGAGCTCTTCGTGCCATTCCCGACGCGGGCACTCCGCGTATTCTTTTGTTTCGGACACGAGCTCTTCGTGCCATTCCCGACGCGGGAACTCCGCGTATTCTCTTGTTTCGGACACGAGTTCTTCGTGTCATCCCGCACGCGGGCACCTCGCGCTATTTGAGCCGTTCCATTTCTTTATTTTGTATTTTTCTATGTTTATGAAAATATAAAGTTAGTTCTTGAGCACGAATATTTATTGTATACCCTCTCCCCGGCGAGCACATCCAGCACCGGAAATAGGACCGTCACAAACTTAAGACCCTAACAGATTAGGTATCAAGTTTAGGTATCAGTTTAAGTATCAAGTTATCCACCACCCCAGTATACCGACTCTAAGCGAATTCCAACGAGAAACGTAACTGAACGATGAAAGCAATGATAGTTACATTTGTGGATGGAGACCACCAAGCTTGGGATCAACATCTAGATGAATTTCAATTCTCAGTAAATTCGGCACTTCATTCTTCTACTAAATACTCACCGGCGTATTTGAATTTTGGGCGGCAGATGAAACCTCCATGGATCTTAAGAAGAGATCTCGAGAGACAGGAGGAGCCCAGTAATGCGGCGGTGAGAGAATGGCGGGAGAGAATGGATAGTATGTCCATAATTAGAGACTTGGTTATTAAGTTTATCGGGGAGACATGAGATAGGCAGGCACTCTATTATAACAGAGATAAAGGGGATTGGGAATTTAAGGGGAGGGTCACTTGGATTAGCTGAAAAATAGGCAAACTTTGACATTTTTTTATGGGATAGCGAAAAGACTTAAGAATTTCCGGTTTGGTTAGTTCTATTCTTTAATTATTGAACAACAAGATAGAATGAAATTGGACGAAAATTGAACAAGTTATGGACATTTGAAACAAAATTTGCATTTTTACCCCCCTTTTTTAACTTTGACCTCACTTAAAAAATAGTTATTTAACAATTTAAGCCCAATTCATAAACTTTAATTGGGCGAAATATTTCTGATTTCAATTCATCACCAGAGAGCGAGGGCTAGAAGTTGTGGAGCAATGACATCAGCCCACTCGAGTCACCATTTTATGCCGCCATTTTGGTTTTTTACTTCGACAAAATTTCAACTTGTTGTTCAATAATTAAAGAATAGAACTAACCAAACCGGAAGTTCGTAAGTCTTTTCGTTACCCCATAAAAAAATGTCAAAGTTTGCCTATTTTTCAGCCAAATCCAAGTGACTCTCCCCTTAACAAAGCTTTCAACAAAACGACTGCTGTATCGTTTTTAGTACTAATAAATTATTTTTATGAGAAATTCATTAGTTCTTATCATTTTCATACATAAAAACGATAGCAAATCAATTACAGTTTATAACTGTTCGGATTGCAAATAATCAATTTTGTATGTTATGAAAAGTTTGCAAAACAATTCATTGGCGTCTTAACTATATTACTGAGTATGTTACAAGTCAAATTTAAATGGATTCCAATCATATTTGAAGTTTGATCTGAATTTAACGTACAGTGACAATTTTTCAATTCTATCTACTCTCAGCAATATCACAATAAAAATATCCATTAGATATTTTCTGAAATAAAATTTCATGCTTTTCAACCTAATGAAGAGATTTTTTGAAAAAAGTCTTTCCTGTTTAGCGTTTTGAAATCTATAACCTCAATATAACTATTTTACTAATTTGACCACACCATTTGATTCCACGGAAAAAGTTACTTATTCTCAACTGTATAATAGTTGATTTTAAGGGTATACCCTATTCTTAAAAGACGTTCACATTGAAGTGGTAGGGGTAGTCTGGATCAGGAAACGGTTAATATCCTAAAATTGAGCCTTTTCGCTCAGAGGAGTTGGCAACGCCGGTCGGCAATTCGATCCAATTTGCATGAAATCCCCGTGCGGGGTGACACGCGCTAATGTAACCCGACATGCTGGCGCGTTTTAACGCGCTGTTCCGCGGTTTTGCGTCAGACATGGCCCTGGTCTTCGTGATATTCACGCGAACTTGCCGTGACGTCTATTTCGGCGCGGCGCGTTATCCACCGCGGTACACCCGTTTACAAGCGCGCATCCTTCGGAATTTTAATGCACCTATTAGTCGTGATTTGTTCGGCATTGTTTTACTTTAACGAGCTCGACGACAAGATCATCCGAGAAAATTGCGCTCGGATTCCGGCGAGTAGGATCGAACATTCGATGCCGTTTCCCGATTAGACGCTCAAATGAGACTGCGCCGATGGCGGCCGGTGTTTCGGCCGATTAAGAAACTCTCAATGGGATTGCTTAGAAGATAAGGACCGCTGTCGTCAATTTTAAATCCGAACGTTTATCTGATTTCGAGGATCGGCGGACGGAATGATTGGGGAGTGACTGAAATGTCGTTGCCCGAATAAACGCTCGTCGGTTCGGTGAGGTGGCTTCGAGTGCGGTTTACAAATTTCCGTTAAGGTGATGTCGTAAGTCTGCTGCAACGGAGTTAGTGTCTTTTTTAATAAAAACAATAATAACACATTTTTTTTTAAAGTCGATCATACACTGTTAAAAACGCGGTGTAACAAAAGTGTTACTGTGTGACTTTGGGCCTCCTGAGAATCCGTGCGGAGTGATTTTTCACTCCGTCCGGTGTGAGAAACACTGAAATCAACACCGCGAGGATTCTCAGGAGGTCCAAAGTCACTCCGTAACACTTTTGTTACACCGCGTTTCTAACAGTGTAATAGTTGCTTTAAGCATTATGTCTGGTTGAAGTCTAAAATAACCATTTAATAGTTTGGAATGCTAAACCTTTTTCTCAGTGTAATGTAGTAAATGTTTTGTGTGATAACATTTGCAACAATTGTGGTAAATGTTATCACAATTGTGGTAAATATATAAACACTAAGTATGTATAAACACTAAGTTTCAATTAACCTCAGTCCATTTTTCACCGTGCACCATATCATTTTTTCTACTAATTCTATTTCCCACCAATGATTTACCACCAATTCTTTTTTCAACCAATTTGTTTCCATCCAAATTCAAATCTGAAATCTGTTTCCATCAATTCAAATCAAATCTGACGTACCCAACTTCGAAGTCAATAAACTTTACATTGATCCATATGATCAGAAATATTCTTTTCCCATAAAGAGTGTTGAGGGAAATTAAAGTCCTCTTCTAAAAACCTGACCTTTTCTTAGCCAATATAGTGAGTGGAATTCCCACTTGATTTCACTTGTATCGAAAAGGTACATCTTAAAGTGAATTCATCTTAGTTCGACGCTTAAAAATTACCCGGAAGTCCAGTTAAATTGGCAAAACTGGTTGTGTAGTTTACTTACTGCATCCTTATTAATACCTAAACGCAATTTTAACTGACATTATCATTTCGATTCGACGTGAATACCGAGGAAAGAAAAGAATATTTTACTGAACCGAAGTAAGTGGACGACTAATTTTGGAATTAAGATCACGACCTTTAATATTCACGAGTAAAGTTAGAGAAACCGACTTTTTTCACCAGCAGATGAACGTCGTATGTTTCATTTTCTTCAGACAATTATAACGCGAATTGTTATTAATGGTAAAAATTCTTGACTAGTTTTCTCGGGTGCCCAAGAATCTTTCTAATTATGATTTCCTTCGCAAGTTTCGTAGTGAAAAAGTTAGTGAAACACATGTTGCATTTTGCGTTGAGATGAAGAAGACAGGAACGTTGAGCGACCAGTACTTGTCACGAAAAGAGATTTTTATGGGCGATTATATACTCAATGGCATTTCAAATAAAGTTTCGAGCGTGCGTATGTTCGCTCGAAACAATTTCCTATTGGAGAATCTAATGTTCCTTAGCAGTGCATTCAATTCCCATGAATAGTCCCGAAAATCTATAAAACTTTGTATTCAAATGAATGCCGCTTTATCGCAACGAGCCTGCAACGAATTTTCAGCGAAAATTTTCAGCGTTAATTTTGTGTACGGTAACATCCGGGGAACGTGTTGGACGAAGCCTGACTAAACGTATCGATTACTACTTGCTTACCCTTTCATGAGATGACTTATCAAAATAATTATTTTTGCCTATCGCTAAATTTATTAGTAGCAACTACGCTCTCAGAAATCCAGCAGTAAATTTCAGTCACATTTGCCTGAAGTTTTTTTCAGATATATTACTGAAATTTACGGCATAAGTACTTGAAATTTCAGACTATGTATTTACACTCACATTTTGAGGTTACCAGAAAACTTAACAAGATGTGTTCTATAATCGCGCATTATAGCAATAATTAAAAAGTATTTTTATAACTTGAGAGAGGTTATTGGCGCTTTCAACGTTAATTAATATTCCTAATGAAAAATAAATAGTATGCCGAATACTAATTTCCACGAGTAGAGGAACATTTTTGTCTCTCGCGCGCCCCTGTGTTAGACAGAGACAAAAGTTTTCCTCAACTCATGAAAACACGCGTTCGATGTACGTTTTATTCTTCATCAGGAAGAATATCGAAAGCGCCATATATTTACATTGCGAGAACTTGGCAGTGCTAGCTCTGTTTCGATTATGTCGGTTTGTGATTGGTAATCACCAGCATTTTACTGCACATGTGACTGAAACTTTGAGTCCCTTGTGCATTAAATTGATGTAAGTTACATGCTTCTGAAATTTCAGTGACAAATGTGTCTTAAATGTGATTGAAATTTCAGAACATTTCTGAGAGTGTAAAGTTAAACAATACTACTAAAGTTCTTAGAAAATTCTGAAAACTGGGTTGTTACAACTAACTATTGATGGAAAAGTGTTTGGGCGTATGAAACTATAGTTACGTTATTTCAGTTACAATAAAGTAATAATTATACATGTGACATTATGGCAGTAAATGGAAGACAGAGGCAGCATACAGAGTGGCAGCTTTTCTAGTAATAAAATTCTTGTACCATACTTGAAAGGCAGTCAAAATAAACTAGTAGAGCAACGAAGTTTCATACTTAATGACGTTACCCAGGCAAAAATACAATAGGCCCGACTCTGGGCAAAGTCAGTCAAAACGGTCGCCGACTTTGGCATAACTCCGACATGAAACGTGGGTGGACTGTGGGCCGACCACGTCTGCCGACATGGCCGCAAAGAGTCTCGGCCGAAGCCCCGCGCCCAAGCTCGGTCCAAGCCCTGCGCCTAAGCTCGGCCCAAACCCCGCGCGAAATTATTTCTTATATTAATCTGCGTCGATCATGAAGAAAATGAATGCTTAAAATTATTTTCTGGAAGCATTTGTGATATCAATTTATAAAGGCAGCGTTCGAGTTTATGTATACAAATGTATGAAAGTATACGTGACCGTACGTGAGATTTATTTTCCGATTTTCGACTGTCAACAGATTGGCTTACAGTTGAGCGTAGTTCATGGGTACTAGGTAACACAATCATTTAGGCTAATTCATACATCATCTGCTGACGCATCTTGCATTATACATGCAATAATTCAATTCCATGATTTTAGTGTAATTTATTAAAATGTCTCAAGATTAAATTACTTGACAACTCATTGGTTGACAAGTATTGTTTCTGGTAATATGATTCAAATTGCTTTTGATTTAAATGTTTATATTTTCATATTAATAGTTCATTACCAAGTTACTTACTTATATCATGACTTTTCATTATTAAAACGATGTAATAATAATAATTCAGAACTTTTAAATTTAGATTTAGAGTGTATCAGTTAAAAGATAGTATAACTTGATTAGCGCATAATATTTTCAACTCTTCGTCGCTATGGGCTGTTCCTGTAAATAACAATGTTATATCTATTCTATTGTTATATATATGTAGACAGCAGTTAAAAATAACAATTCTGGTCAGAACAACGGAAAATTTTATCTTTTAAAATCAAATATTTCTAACGAAACATGAAAATGTATTATGAAATGCGGTTTTTACAAACAGAATGATATATTTACTTTTGATTAATGAATATTATATTACCTACATTCATATTAACAAATTTACTATGTATTTCTAATATATTGCTTATTAATTGGAGAAAAAAATGTGAGCATCATAAATCACTTCTCACGTTCGTTTCGAACGACAGAATAAAATCGAATATGGCTTAATAAAACTTCAACTGTTATACATTTCGACGACGCGCATAAAATCTTAAAAAGCTTTGATGTCTTTCAATTAGGAAAGTAGACGTCCGTGTCGGGATGTGAAAGCAACAAAGCAAATGCAGGAAGCTGTAGAAAGGCATGAAACGCTTGCTTTGGCAAACCTTTGGCATGCGTATATACATTTCAGAGTGGCATCGAAAACGTAGGAAGTATTTAGATGATTCATCAAAATCGTTTCAATTCATTTTTACAATTTTATATTCTAGCAAGTTTAATTTTAGCACACATTTTTTACAATTAATTATGATGACGATAATTTTAAATGTAGTTTTAATTAAAACTTCATGTTTATGCTTATAATTTACGTACACTTGTATTAATTTGTAGAATGGCGTTATCTGGCAATGTCATTTTATATTATTAATGATAAGATGTACAGACTAATTTTGTACAGAAATAAAAACAGGATCTATACTTACTAATTTGAATTTTGAGAAAATCAACTGTCGTGTGTAAAAAATTGGAGTAGAGCTAGGTTTAAGGAGGTCGTTTACTGTAAAAATGGAGTACATCAAGGAGTTATTCATAATCCAAATAATATTATAGGATTATAAGTGTTACTTGATAAGACATTACAAATTATGCGCCGAATAACGTTGGGGAGTTTTTTAAAAGGAGAAAGTGCCCAACACGGGGATAATAATAAAGAATAAATATTAAAAATAAAAAAAATGAAACTTAATTTTCTAAAGGATTTTCGTTTTTGTTCAATTCCCTACATTTGTGTCCAGAATATTACAAAACATGTGATTGAAAATACGCCTTATTCATAAGAGCATACGTTTAATGTCGTAGTTTAAAATTTTAGTTTCTTCGTAAACGACGTAAACAAAAAATCTGAAAAACGTGATTTTCACGTAAAATTACAATTTTCATGTAATTTTACGTGGTTTTCACGTAAAATTACAATTTTCTTGTAATTTTACGTAATATATAACGTAATATTTCGTGTTTTTTACACTACCTTATTTACAGAGTATCTCTTCCTAGGAAATTAAAGGTATATTATCGGAAATAAGTTTCCGATAATAACCTTTCTACCTTTGGTCCATAATGTAAGGCATCTCGTCAAGTTGTATCTTTCCCGAAAATATCCTTTGAATTGGTCCTTTCTATAACCGATTTTAACCGTAAACGACCCCTTTAACACTTTAACGGTGCTTCCCCCACCAAATCCAATACATACACATTTAATAAAGACACTATTATGACAACCAAAGAGGTTAGAGGGAGAAAAAGAATGAAATCACACCGACACTTGTGATTTCATTCTTTTTCTCCCTCTAACCTCTTTTAACCGTTAAAGTGTTAAATAACACATTACAAATTAAGGAGTTATTCATAATCCAAATAATATTATAGGGACTCCTACTCTTTAACACTTTAACGGTGCAAAAAGTGTTAAAGAGTAGGAGTCCCTTGTGTTGAGCGCAAATCGACGTCTCTCACGAAGACTAGGACATCTCAAAATTTCGTTGAAGACTGGGACTTCTCAGTGTATTGTTAAATGGAGATGTCCTAGTCTTCCACCAAATATTGAGATATCCTAGTTTTCGTAAGAGGCATCGAAATGAGAACTGTAATTGAGTAATCTTTGTAACAACTTGAAAAATAAAACATATTTGTTGCAAAGTTCATTTATTGCAACATTTTTCTATGATTGCTATACAGATTTAACAATTATATTTGACAATATTGATTCAACATATAATGCAAAATTCTTAGGATATTTATTCAAAATTATTGTTCATGTTATTTAAAATCTACCATTTTGTCTACTGCACCGGAAAACTAGTGTTGTCTTTGACTGGGTACCCCAACGTGAAATTCTCGAAAGCGATTTGACAAAAATACTGTTTAAATTATTATCTATGATATTTTCCAATCTCTTTCTTGATAAATAGAAAAATGTGACTTTCTAAAAAAATAACAAGCACAATATTTTAACCAAATAGTTTTAATTGTCGCTGAATACTTCAAGAGGTCGATATCTTTTTATCAGTTTTTAACTGCACTCTCATGCAGTTTGCCTTTGAAACAGTTTATCAGAATTCTTAAACATTTTCTTAAATTTTAACAAACCCGGCAAATTATTGTCCGGCTCTGTAACCATAATTAGGAAAATGTCACGTTACTCGACCGAGATTTATCGGAATGCGACTTCTCCGAATGATTTCGGGCAGCCTTAATAAGTTGCGTCATGTTTATTACTTTGGTTTCATGTTTACTAAAGAAGAAATCATAAAACTTTCACCAATGTTCTCAACATGCACAGTTCGTAGGTTTCACTGATTATTTTAAGTGGATTCAGTACGCTAAATACGTTTTTCGTCGCGTAAAAACGATAATAGAAATGTCCATTTACAGTTTTTAATGAATCCTTTATTTTATCCACATTTTACATTACAACACATTTTTAAAATGTTTACTTTGCTTTTTATACAACATTTGATTTGATCATTTTTGGCAAAACACACTCGATATCAATCAAAACTAACTTTTCTTTTATTCAAACACAAGTTTTGGATTATTAATTATCGCAACCAATTTGAACGCATAGAATAATTATGCCCAATATGCGCCGTTGTCGGCATATTGACCGATTCGTTTATATTACCCAAGTTGTATATGATGTTCTTAAATGCAGGGACGAAAATCAAAACTAAAGTAATGAGTCAAAAATGTTTTGATTCATTTAGTTTTGATGTGGTATCATAACAAAATTATTTTGAGACGTTTAGTTTTGATGCGTATCAAAACTAAATTATTTGAAAGTTTTGATATCCCGCGTAGAAAAAAGAGTCTGACAGCAGTCTGGCAACAGTCTGGAAATAAGCATAGCAACAGTTTGGCAGTAGTGTGGCAGCAAGCAGGCATCGGTAAGGCAAGAATAAGGCATCTAGGCTGGATCATGATTGCAAGCCATACTGTTGCCCGATAGTTGCCATACTCGCGCTAGTCTTTAGCTACATCGATGCCAAACTGCTGCCATATTGTTGCCAAACTTTTGCCAGCTGCGCAACCTTTCCCGCAAGTCGACTGTCTGCGAAAGGGTATAAGTCAAACGCGTCAACTTAGGGTGGGTGGGTGGGTGGGACCTCGATGCTTTATTGTTTCCATACTTCCGTCAAAGCTGTTGAAAGTACGGCTACAGTATGACGCGAGGGTAGTGAAAGTTTGGCAGCAGTATGGCGTCAACATGGCACACATACACTCTAAAAACAATCCTCTGATAATTAGAAGATTATTCTTATAATTAGAGGAATATTCTTCTATCTTATTATGAGTGGAATCTTCTTAGCGTAAAAGGATTTTCTAACAATTTTTTTCAGTGTATGGCGTACGAGCATGGCAACTGTAGGGCACCAGTAGGGCTCGCGATCATGATCCAACCTTGATGTCAAACGTTTGCCGTTCCGCTGCCTGCTTGGTGCCATACTACTGCCAAAATGCTGCCAGACTTTTTGCCGGACTCTTGTCAGACTGTTGCCAGACTCTTTTTTTCTACGCGGGATGGAATCAGAACGAAATTTATCGAATAATTTAGTTTTGGTACGGCATCAAAACGAAATTCTTTGAGAATTTAGTTTCGATACGTGAATGAAAACTAAACTTTAAATCGTTTCAATTTGCATCCCTACTTAAATGTATTCATATTCCCAAAATGTTGATATTATTGTAATATTATATTAATACATTTACGGAAGATAATTATTAATTATATAATTAATTTCTGATATGTATAACGTACACTTCTACTACATAGATTATATTGAATTATAAATACATCTTTATTTTTACATATTAATTAATGTAATATTTATACTAACCCAGATTCTTATTTGTTTCAGGTGAGTCCTACACTTCCTTACGTTGAAAATTAGTCTACATTTTTGCGGTTCGATTCTACTCGTTTGTAATATTTTGGATTATACCCGGGATCGAGAAAGAAGAAAGCAAATGAAACGTTAACGTGTCTCCGGAGAGTCATCAACGAAAGCTTTCAATTCTTTTTGAAGTCGAAGCGAATTTTTTGAGAAGTTGGCACTGTATCGGTCAGTTACCCAATTGAGGAACCGCAAACTTCGATCCATAATTCAATTAGACGAGCAGAAGCCCGCACTGGAGCAGGTATAAACGTTTTTTAATTGATTGAATTCTACATATAAAATCTTCACTTGCGCTGCCACCTTCTTTTACTCGACACTCGAGTTTATACTGGATTTTCATTCAGTCGCGTGACACTTGCGAAGGTTAGCGCGCAAGTCGCAGCCAATCGGAGCGAATAGATGTTTTTTTTTATTTCAATCGTCTTTTATTTGTGCAGCGAGTGACGGTTTTTTATCGTGCGCGCACGACTGTTTCGACCAACAGGATTAAAAAAGTTTTATTGCCAGTCCGACGACGCTGCGTATTACGCCTTTTGAATTATAAATTATGAGTCTATATTTCATCGTTTGCAAACGATTCGTCGTCGAATCGTTTTTGCCGTTTTTGTCGCGCAAATTTGTTGCGCTGCTTTTTTTACGTAATACATATTGAAGGAGGAAAGGATTTCGGTGAAAGCGCACGAGTCAGTGTAGAGAAAGCGTAAGAAATGGTCTTCTACTGACAATTATTATATTAAGAAATAGAAAAAGCATTTCTGAAACTAATTATGAGAATGAAAATCATCATAGACAAAATTTGCAATGGAAATGAAAACTGTGTTCTTGAACATTATTTCATTTTGATTTGAGCATCAGTAATACCATTTTAAATAAAGGATTCTGTCATTTAGTTTTGCGAATCAAATGTGCTGTTCTATAATAAAAATAAATCTTAAAATTAAATACAGAAACGTCTACGTATTCTGATTTATCTAATTCGAAATCGTTTTTTTCCGTGTATTCAAAAGATATCAAACATGAGAAGGAGATATTTATTGACTAAAATACTAAATTCTACTGCCTGATGACAACATTTTGTTTGTGTATCCAATTAATTTCGCTGTTTATATTGTAACCATTACAAAAGCTGCCTTTTTTTTATTATTTAAACAGTGATTTCTACGATCACTTTTCAGTGTGTAAAAGTTCGAGTCAAAAGTCAAAAGGATCTTCCATAATACCAAAAAACAGAGCCAAAACACGACCACAACGCGTTGTGGTAATTTTTCAATTATCACAATAAGTTGTGGCTTTTTTTCGCTAAATGGCCGTTTTCGGCTATTGAGTATCATCTTTTTTTCTCCATGCGTTCTTTTAACTTTCTAATGTCCTATTAACTTCCTTTCTAACTTGCCACAATATCTTGTGTAATTTGATCTAATTCGAAATAAACCTTCACCGTGCCACGTCAAAATATACTCAACTTTTTCACCCCATCCTTCATTAATCCTTCCCATATAAAAATACCAACCGACTGCTTAATCCCAACATCTCGACATCACAAATTCCCGAACAACGCTCCGAGCAAGCATTTCCAGTGCCCCAATAAAGAACGCCGTGAAGCCATAATGGGCGAAAAATTGTGCGCCTCGTGGCTCCCGAAGTGGGCTCACGTCACGCGTACCTTGATCGTGTAAACGTGTTTACGCGGGACAATAATTCAATTTAGCCGGCACGCTGAATTGGAAATAAATCCGCCCGGCTGTCCCGCGTAGCCGAATATCGTCGCAACCGCGATAACGCCACCGAGATTTACGGCGCTTTCGTCGCAGCATCTTGTCGGAGTCGCGCGGAGACACACCGAATCGCCGCGATTAATTGCACTCGTCTATTCAGCGACCGGCTGACGTTGCCGTGGAACGTTTTATCGTTCCATTCACATAGCGGCCGCCCATTCACGCCGCTCCGTCACGCGTTCTTTTTCGCGATTGATCCGCCGCTAATCGGATCAATCAAGGCCGGGCTTATGAATTACGCTGGCCATGTAATTGATGTTTCGGTCGCGCGTGAAATACAGCGACCGCCCGACCCATAATTCGCTTGCCAAAGGTCAAAGGTATTTTGATATCGGATTTATTGCTTTGCATTTTGGGCAGCGTCGATAAGTATCTTGTTTTTGCGTGGATCGCACTTTAATTGGGCACCCGCGTTCGTTTGATCGCAATGATTTAGTCTGCCACGGTGTTAATTATAATTCGCGTTTTAATCCGGTTAAACATTTTGACGTTGCTTTTACTAGTCTTTTATTATTCATTATTACATAATTATGCGTTATTTGGTCGGGGCAGTTAATTATGTCGCCGGCGCAACTGCGAAATAATAATTTATCGCTCTTGTTGGCCGGAGTTACATGGATTTCAAGAATAATACAAGACAATTGCTGGCGAGCTGCGGATAAAATTGCATCAACTTTGAGGGCACTTTTAATCGCGCGGACAATATGATTTATGCGAAACGAACGATCTTAATTTTTCACGGGTAATGGATGGTCGGGCCATCGCTCAACATAATAGCAACTTTGGTCGAGGAGTCAGTCTGAGGGGCCGATTGCGTTTGTTTTTATTTAGTCTGAATGTAGAAAGGAGGATTTAGGTGATGATTTTGAGTGAATAAATATATTTTTGATTTATTAGTTTATAAACCACTTATTATTTGACTGTAATCGGCAGATTATCTATTAATTTTTCGACAAACTTATATGGATGGATGCTTATTCAAACACGGGCAGAAACAAACAGCTAAAGTTAAGATTGTGCTAATATTGGCTGTTAACCATTCGATTACAGGAGACTTGTTAAACCAATCTCTATAATATCCGCGATTAACTGTACATTATTTTGAGTAGAAAAGTTTAAAGTGGTGAAGTTAAAGCGTTTATGGCGTCAAAGTTTTCGCGGTAATGGAGATGGAGTTTTGATTATATTTTGACATTAACTATAAAGATATATCTATCGTCTAATAATAATTTGTATTTACTTGATTGCACTGAATGTGTTTTTTCACTACTAAAACCGTCTCGTAACCGTTTCATAAGATTTCAGTGTGTCAACGTACAATCAGAAAGCTTCATTGAACAATTTTATATGCACATTATTTAGCGCTTGGCCCAAACGAAAATTTTGATGAAATATTTATTTGCGTGATTGAAATTAAGTAATTTTTATGCGTTTGTCGTTCAATTCATTACGGATGATGTAACTAGATAATAAAGACTTTTTTACATTAAATTCTACAATTACATGGAATATTATTTTATAAATCACGAATTGTATTTTTTTGTAGCATTCTATTTCGAATTATTCAATTACAATTGATCACTACGTTCGGAAGAGTTGTAACAAAGTTATGACTAGATATTATAGACTTAATAGAGTACGTCAAATCAAGGTTACGCAATCTCCTTTAATTACACACTTGTGTCGATAAATTGCGAAATAAGAGCAAAGCACATAAAGCTTTCCACGTCTTACTTTTAATTACATTCTATAAATAAATGTCGAAGTAATAATTAATATTGCTCCGCGGATCTCCCATCATATTTCGTTCATATTTCTTCTTCAAACTTTATAAACATTTATTTGTCATGAACAAATAACGTACTTTTCCCATTATGTTTTTTCAAGTTGTACAAAAGAGTTTTGTAATATTATTATACAATTACAAATCATATACAAAAATTCATAGAATTAATTTCGTACGTATTTTCGAGCTCGCAACTGCATTTTGTGACATGAAACGTTTGACGACAAAAGTTTGCCGGACTTTTTTGTAACGGCGGAATTGGCTTTCTCCGATCCTCCCTCGATTCCGTGATACACTCGTGCTGAAAGTTGACTTGACGCGTGTTTTCAGCGCAGTCATGCAAACACTCGAATACGAAAGGGGAAAAATGCTAATGCGACCAATTAGCGCCAAAGTTCCTTTATTAGTTTTCTTTGATTCCTTTTAAAATAAGGAGCTAAATGCCCCGGGACAAAAGTTGGAGTCACTCGTTTAAAGTCTTCATTCTGACATGCGATTAGCGAGGCGTTCGATTTTAATCAGTGCGGAATTGTAATAATCGTGGAAAATAAGCAATTATTATGGCTCAGTAGACATCGCGTGTTGCGTGGCTAAACGTAATGCGGCGAACTTCATAACCATACACTTTTTAACTCCGTTTTAATTGAGTTTCACGGATTTCTGCATTCGTTACGTCGCGGCTGTAACTCTTAATGCGGCAAAACGCAATACGTCAACGTGTCGTTCTAAACAAGCCCACGTGATTTCATTGCCGATGCATTCGCGTCGGCCGTTAACCGCGGCTGATTTGGCAAAATGCGGGTGCCAAAGTTATGATACGTCTTATTGATTTGGCACGTTCAATCAGGCCGCGGTCTGACAAATCACGTTTGCGTGATTTTCAGGTAAATAAAAAAAATTGCCGTGAAAAATGTCAGCGATGATTGTTAAAAATGGCAATACGTTTGGGAAATCATGGCGGGCTTCGGCGCAATCTTCCGCGGTGTTATTTCCCGCGAATAAAAGGAAGTTTTCAACTAGCGTAAAAAAGTCGCATGTTTATCGAACAATTTCGCGAAACAATACGTTGCAGGCGCAAATGATAGCGGGCGAGAAATATGGGCCGTTTTTTGTACGCTGTTAAAAATGGGCGAATTTCGGTGTAACGGAGCGAGATATTACTCTTTACTCGGTGTAAGAGGTACATTAAGTTTACATTGTCTTTACTTCGTGGATTTTACGTCCTTAAAGCGTGGACTAGCTAAGAGTATGTTACGGAAGGATTCTTTCACTTCGTTGTTACTCTACCTTAATGTAGTTAAACCACTTGAAAGTGTAACGAGAAAACGTTTCGTTAACTGTGTAAAAGAATTGGAATAATGTTTTAACGTAGGTTGTACGTAGGAATTTATGCGGAATTAATTACAAATATTGAAAACATTCGTTGAATTTGCAGAGACAGCCTAAAAAGTTGCATTAAAATCAACGATATAAGTATTAGCAATCATATTAATTTTCAAGGATCCGTTTTTCAATGTAACAAAATGTTTTTATTAAAACTTGGATATCGCAATAATTCATTGATAGCTCGACTCGTTCGGCGATTAAAATGCAATTCACGTCGAAAAATTGATCCGGCAGTATTCTCGAAAACTAGCGACGCCCATAGGATTATATATTTTGCCCGAGGAGAGACTGATAACAGAGTAGCGTTGCATTCACCAACGATCTTGTCAGCAGAACTATATATTCGCCTTGGCACAAACATTGCATAATCTTCAAATCAGACGACTGCTTCGACAATAACTTTTCTGAATCGCAACGATAAATTCGGCGCAACAAGTTCTGCCGCACGTGATTGCCCAAATATTGACCCGCGTGCTTTTTGTGCCTGACAATTGGGTAACCATTTGGCCAATTAAAGTCCCGCATATAACATTCATATTATGTTTAACCGCAGCGGCGGAATCACGTCACCGTTGCTCGATTGCCAAAGTTTGCGGTGAAAATCACCACTTTCTGGCCTTCGAAAGATGGATTGGAGCACGTTCGGACACGACATAAGGTTGTCAAGTGCTGTTTGAAAAAATGCGACTCTTCGAAACTGGGATTTGAGTCGCGTCGGATTTACTTGATGCGAGTGAAAAATCGTCTTGATGATTTGCCAAGAAAACGCTGGGTCGTGAAGACACGTTTCTTGCTCGGAATTTGCTCGTCTCATGTGAACTCCTGCGACAGAAACATTCGTAAATGCGCAAATACGAAGCTTGCATTTTGTTGTAACGTGAACTTTGGTTTGCTCTATTTTCAAGAGCAGATGTTCTGCGCACATTAGATTATATTTTCAAAGGAAAAATGTTCTGCGCACAGAAGTTACATAAATCGACAATTTAAAATGAAATTCTTATATATGCAAATTCTTATGATGCAATTATAATTTATCTTCAAAAATGTTCAATGATTCTTAAAAGAACAAAAAAGTTTTGTAAGTTTTCATTTAATATCAATCCTTATGAGCGAGGAATAATATTTAATATTCTTATATTCGTGTAGTATTATTAGACAAATAATATTCTGAGAAAGTTTCTGGAATATTAAATAATATTCTTTGCTCATACGGATTTGTATTTATTTAAGAAAGACAAACAATTTTGTCATTAAAAATTCGGTGTTACATTTAATACTAAATAAAACTTTCATTTCAAAAACTATTAAATAGATTCAGTGTTAGATTTTCTAAAGGAAAGTTCATACTTTGTTGCATGTATGAGTTGCATGTTAGAGTTAGACACTATTATTTGAATACATTTTTGAAGTAAGAATCGATAAGATATATAATAAGGTACAACGACTATTACGTCGCAAAATGATATTACAAACCTAGATTTCGCAGAAATCGTGTTGTCTTTCTCTCGAAAAGCTCATTGAAGTTTTATTCAGAAGCGCATTCAATGAAATCGCGTTCTCGCGAAGCTCCCTGGGTGGATTTTTTTTTATCCTTGCGCCGTACTAATTAGATGCTATTCGTAGGCTTCTTTTTTGTTTATATTGGAGTTCAGTTTTGGAAAGTTTATTTTAGAACACGTTGTTTCCCGTGTATGAAATGCATTCAACCGTTACGAAAATTCGCGTTACTGTCTGCGTTCGTTTGATGTCAATTTTGTTTGACGTTTGACAAATTTCGACGCTTTAAACATGACATGCACCGCATGGTATTAGAACGTCCTCGTAAATCCGTACAAGTTTTTAAGCCCTCTAAATGTTCAACAATTAAGAAATTACCGTACAAATATTTAAGAGAATAAAATGACATATAATTAATTTGTTCTTTTCATTGTCTAAATTTGACTTTTTCGAGTAGTTTAACTGATCACTGCTTGTTTCTATGGGGAAACAAAGGATCTTGGGGAAAAAACCAGCACCTAAATCCACACATGAATGTCATATCCAGTTAGTCCATAATAATCGCGGTACTGTGCCAAAGGTGCGCTCATCGTTTGAAATTACCATCTGGCTTAATACAAATTATTCCGTTCTGCTCGAATTCTAGAGATAATGAATGCCGTAAAGTACTCGCTATCTTCGGTAAGCACGAAAATTGTTCATCCTTAAATATGAAAATGTCGCAGAAAGTTGACTAGCGAAGAAGCCGCTGTTTGACACGACACACATTAATAATAGAAAATGGAAAAGATTCGAGTTAGCCGTGTGCGCATGCGTTTTGTATACTTTTGTAATATTACAAAGCGATTTTTAATGCATTTTAGGAACAACAGACAATCATAAAGAGATTCATTATTAATTTATAATGAAAGGGTAAAACGGATAATGGAAGATGATGCTACAACCTTTCAGTTGCGTGGATCAAGCTATTTTCCTCCGCAAGGAGTTCAGAAAGGTTCATTTACTTTGAGATTATTACAGAGTAAAAAACGGCGTCTTAAAGCCAAACAGCAAGTCCGCTGCCATGGAGTTAGCGTGTTTCTAATGATTAAGGACATAATATTGAATATCTAATTGAACATATCTAATATTTTTAAAGTGTTACTGTTAAAAATGTCCGTAAATTTAATGTACTCTTAAAGCAAGTACTGGAAGTTAATTTCAGGGACGTAATTTAAAATTACTGCATAAAATACTGATAATGTATCTAATGAATGTATAAAAGGTTATTAGTTTTACGGGACTTGTACCTTAATTCGAATTTACGTTCTGCAATTGGACTTCTGATATTTTTAACAATGTATACAATTAAGAACCCACACGGTCGAAAATATATGTTTTAAATATATGCGCAAATATATAACTTTTTACCGCAAAAACTATATGTTGAATATATAAATATATTTAAAATATATAAAATGTATTTTAAATATATACAATATATAAATGTATATATATTTTTATATATATTTCACTGCTTATATGCAATAAATATATATAAAATATATACGAAT
>JABFPB010001095.1:0-27973 GCA_022817645.1 Ceratoteleas bidentatus | reverse complement strand
TGCATCGTAAAATCAACGATCTGCATCACAAAATTAACTATTTTGCGTCGTAAAATCAGCGGCCTGCATCATAAAGTTAACGATCTTCTTTGTAAATGCTGAGTTCTGCATCGTAAAATTAACGATTTGCAATTTAAAATTAACGATCTGCATCGTAAAATCTACAATCTCTATCACAAAATCAACTATCTGCATCGTAAAATCAACGATCTGCATCACAAAATTAACTATTTTGCGTCGTAAAATCAGCGGCCTGCATCATAAAGTGAACGATCTTTTTTGTAAACTTTGAGTTCTGCATCGTAAAATTGACGATCTGCATCGTAAAATTAACGATCTGCATCGTAAAATCAACGATCTGCATCGTAAAATCAACGATTTCTATCACAGAATCAACTATCTGCATCGTAAAATCAACGATCTACCTCACAAAATTAACTATCTGCATCATACAATCAGCATTCTGCATCATAAAGTTAACGATCTTCTTTGTAAATATTGAGTTCTGCATCGTAATATTAACGATTTGCAATTTAAAATTAACGATCTGCATCGTAAAATCAACGACCTGCATCACAAAATCAACTATTTTACATCGTAAAATCA
The DNA here is from genome assembly GCA_022817645.1 of Ceratoteleas bidentatus. Lineage (NCBI taxonomy): Eukaryota > Metazoa > Arthropoda > Insecta > Hymenoptera > Scelionidae > Ceratoteleas > Ceratoteleas bidentatus. The sequence continues at coordinate 27,367 of JABFPB010001095.1, read as the reverse complement.
ACGATCTGTATCCTAAATTTGATATAGCACATAACTTATTTTACAAAACAATCTCTGAAATAACGGCACCTAACAAAAACCTCCCGAATAAAAAATGCATGTGTGATCATTCGCACCTAGCAACTGGTCGTTACAAATAGAGACAACGTGATTCGCGTGCGTTCATTAGCCGTCCGGTGATTGGCTGCGAAAGGCCAGACTAGAGCTAGACGGCTGTAGACCGGTCCGGGTGAAAAATGACGTTCGGCTCAGTCGGACAGTGGGTTAGTATGCACCGTGGGGCGCCCCGCGGCTGCGCGCCGTCATTGCCGTCTCGCGGCCGTGATGATCTCGCGCTCTTTTCATACACGCGTGCTCTCGAGCGGACGAACGGCCGATGCGACGCGATTTCGAGGCGAACCTCTTTTTTCTCCATTTCTTTTTCTAGCGGACCGATGCGGGCGCTCGCGCTGCTCACATTAAGGGCCCACAGCGCCCGGCATGAATTATGGAAAACTACATTGTGGCGTTACGATTCGCTTGTAAAACTGAGATGCCCCGGCAGGATAGTGTAAATGGGTTGTAAAATTAGACGGATATAGTGCACGGAATTGGAAGAGATTGGGTTTAATGAGGGGAGTGATAATGAGCAATGATGAGGTGCGATTCTCGAAAAATAATTGCGAGAGGGGGGAAATCGGTAGAGATTCATGGATGGGATGAATTGTAATTTGGTTTTTTGGGGTATAGTGACGAACGGTATTTTTAGGGAAGAGGTTTTTTCTATGGTATTTTTGGTGATGTTGAAGCGTCCCGTAGCTTATTTGGTATGTCTATGTATATATGGGAGATTGTCGACAGAGATTATGGGTTATGTTTTGATATTTTCCAGGTGCATGTCTGTAGTTTAGTTCAGGTGGTTGATTATCTATTTATTCATTGATATCGATTTATTGCATCTAACGGTGATTCGTTTTTATAAAAGAATGAAATATACGATGGTTTTTAGCTGAATTTATTGAAAAAAACTGAGAAGACAATAGTTGATTTAATTTAATACTAATTCGGTTTGAAAATCTTTAACCATAAATATCAATTCACTGCTTCGTTTTTAATAGTAATATCTGATTTCATAAAATTATTTAAGTTGCCCCCTCATCAATTGCACATTAACATTTTTTTCATCAATAATTTCATTCGTACGTCTCGCTTCATAATACCTAATACCCAACAGTTATACTTGAGCGGTAATTTACGAAGAATTTCGATTGTTTTTCTGAACGCGCAGTGGTCATTTTCCCTAAGTCATTTTTAAACAATTCCACTAAGATTTCCATTTGTTCGTCTTAATCTAAGACACCTAATTGTCAGTGTAGACATTGAAAAAAGTGAATTAACTGTGACGAGGAAGGGTGCTGAATCAACAGAATTCGTTGCCCACGTGTAATTTAGTCAGGGCGGTTGTTTTTTGGCCTAGCAAGCGAAAAAAGGTCCGACTGCGTGAGCAGCGTCGAGATTCCGCCGGGCCGTCGTTAGCGCGCGAAAAAAGTCAGAACCTCTCTATCCTCCTTCACGTTTCTTTTTCTTGCTCTCACTTCGGAATTAGACGATACGATCTGCCGGACTTGGGTAACATTAACAGCCAGCTAAGCCTGGGATGACGACAAAGATAAGACTGCACAGCCCGAAGTCATTTTTGAGAGCATGCGTTTTGGATGCAAAATTTACCGTACTTTCATACAAAATGCAAATTCGTCTGCAGTAATTGGTTACTTGCAAAGAGGCAGTAAAAAGGCGAAAAAATCACTTCTTATGATAAAATTTCAAGATCTGCCAAGATTTACATTTTTTAGAAGTGCCCAAAAGTAGGTTCAATGTTCAAATTTATTTTAAATTCAAACGCAATTTAAAACTCTGCAACTTTACTGGGTTTCCGTAAAACATTCTGCTTCTGAAAACCGTTTTGTCTCTTTCCCCCAAAAAAGTTCTTAAATGAGACACTCCTTTTAGCGGAGTATCTATATGAAGATATCTCATAACGATTATTTCTTCGAATCTTCTTTACGACTCAAAATTCTGGTTTCGAAACAACGTTGCACCAAAGCACGAAGGCGGTCCGATCGCGTCCAATTAAATGAATTAATTAATACGACCTAGCGAAACCCAGCCTAATTACGCCGACGTAACTTCTGCACCTAATCGGCCCGAACTCGTACAATTCCGATTCAATTGCTCGACTAATTATATCCCAATCGCGCTCAATGTCTCAGTGACTTCGCCCGAAAATTGAACTTGGCTGCGCGCGGTGCCAAAATGCAGAGGGACATGTCAAACGAGCTCGTAACATCGTATACGATCAACAATTAAAATCTTACGCAGGATGCGCGCACGTCGCGTTGCATTTGCCCGACAGATGCCACACTGACAGCCGGTGTTTAAGGGTATCACCGAAAAATGTCTTATCCATTAACAGGACCAGGATGTCGTCTTATTTCAATTTTTATTAATCGATATGCGCTGCAAAAAATCGACAGAAAAATAAAGTTCGATGCATCGAAGACCACCGCCAACGACTGCATTTCAGAGATTCTCGTCCGATTGTCATCTAGTTATCTCTATACTGTCGCTTCACTTTTTAATCAGTGGACTAGTTTTTGCGCTTTTTTCTCGAAGCCTCATTTCACCTCTCACATCCTTTCGTCCATATAAGACTCGATCACTCGATTCCCCTTAATTTACGCGTTTTCGGGTTCCATTAAAGATGCATTTCGAATCATTTGCATGAGAGTTTTCCAATAATGGGAATCGGTGCGCTTTAAGGAGAGCATCGAAAATAAAAGAAAACGAGATAACAAATGTCCACGACGAGGGTCCTCATCAGGCGACTCTCGATTTCATTATGTAAAGGTTGGGGTAATTATAAAGCGTTATCGGTGGCAAATTACTGGCGCAATTTGAGAAAAATCTCGGTCGGCAGGAAGGATTGTCAAACGAGCGGCGTTTTTGCCAGGGTATACATATTCACACTTAATTGTGGACTTTATGTCAAAATTATACGACGCGGCGGCATTCATCAGCGGGGATAAAGCTTTTTTCGGGGCCATCTGTTATGTCGCTGATTTAAGGAGTAGCCGTAAAAAAGTAAAAACTTCATTTTCGTCCGAAACTCGGCCTTGGATTTGTAGCGCCCCGCTTTTTTTCGCCCGGGGGATCATTATACGCGTTGCTCCTATTAAGCGATCAAGTTAATCGCGTCGCTACTTTATGCAAGTTTATGCACAGATTTCTCGGCCGGGGAAAAAAGCGGATTGGCGCGAATGACCATTCGCGCAATTCGGGGGGCAGTCGCGACGGCGAAAGTTAAAACGACGTGGTTATAAAATGCAAAGTTGTGAAATTGGCGGCCGAGCGATTCGAAATTTACTTTATTTTATTGTAATTTCGCGTGAATTTCTTTTGGGAAATTATGGGATGAGATGTTGCGCATTCACATTCGAGTGAGAAACAAGCTCGAATTTATTAGAGAGGTAAAGGAGTGGTTCGAAAATTTTTGTCTGAAAGATTTTAGTAAATTTAATTCAAACATGAAAAAAAATTACAAAGATTTTGAATGGATACAAAATAGAGAACTGTGCAAGTAGCAGTGAACTGAAATTTAATAAGTTTTTCTGCTAGGGTGGGAATTTCATATCCATTTTTGATATCTATATTATTCCATTTCCATATACATTTTTACATGGATCTATTCGTTTTCAGCATATTTATTTAACAAGCTTATCCGATTTTCATCTATATAAAACCGAACCCTAAAACTCGTCCGCTAATAAAAAATACTAAACCTAAATGAACATTCCTCTCGACAATTAAAACCTCTAACCCTTTGGAGGCACTGCTCAATTTAGCTTCCCCTGGCAAAAATGTCAAGCCACACACGTAAAGCCGGCAGAACTCCTCCCAATGTAAAGCAGCAAATTTTATGAAAAATTACACTAGCGAGAAACGCCGCGGTCTCCCAAAGTCGTCGATCGGATGATTATTCATGAGCGCGGCTCGTCGCTTGCACATAAAACGCCGAACAAGCTCGTTGGTCGCGGGACATCTTTGTTTGCATATTTTGCGCCCACGTTACGCAAGCTCATGAATATTTGCGACAATAATTAAAACGGCGCGATTTATAATTGCGTGGCAAAGTGAATGATAATCGCGCGATATTTCAGTCGATCCGCTCCGTCCGATGACAGCGCGCCAACGGTACTTATTGTCGAGGACGAGCCTACCGGCGTGCCAATGTATTTTGATTGAGAAATTACCGGAGAGATTTAATTGGATTTATAATGGGCCGAGTGTCACTCGGACCACCTGAAACGAGAGCGGCCCATACGAAAAAGTTTGCGCAATTCGAGAGTTTAAGTCCGCCGGGCGCCGAGATTTAACGTGCCGTGGGAATATGGAAATTGGCCGGATTTCTTGTTGTCCGCGCGTAACATCTGTTCTGCGGCTGCTGGCGAACCAAATTGGAATATTAATTGGGTTCAATATGTCGTTGGTTATTTGGTAATGATCGGGTTGACTCGCCAACCCAGATTTTCGGATTTCACTTGTCCGCTCCTTTTTTCGCGTATTTTCAAATTAACGAGACCCTCGTTGAGAAACACAAGTAATTATTCCTACGTCAGCCGAACAAGCGGGGCTTTGCGTTTTTCGCATTAATTCCCGCCCGATAATCAATAACGTGCAATCAGCGGCGAATAATCGTCGAGAAATCAAAGATGAATAATCGCTGATCGATGCTGCGCAATCGATGATAAGTGATTTATCAGAAATGAGTAATGGTCAGTAATTATCGGCAAATTGGCGGTGAGACACTTTCCGATGTCATGTTACTTTTGCAAGTGGGATTTCAGGATTTCTTAATTTGCGGCTGAAAAAAGTTGGGCAAAATGTGGTCTGCAACCCACGATCAGAGCACTGATTGCTTTCGATGGGGAAATGTGTAATTTTGCTTTAAAAATGCTCCAGACATGTTTTCAATTTTTATTGTACAATTAGAGTTTCCTATTTTGGCGTTCATGAATTATTGCTAACCGCTTCACATTTATAACTTGATTTATTATTTACTGCCTTCCGTTGCTCCTTTATAATTGCTCGTTCACGACTCTTCAAGCATCCACTCGTATAAGGCGACATAAAAAAAATTAAATACATGTTTTTAAACTCATATTTCACCGGGAATCCGTAATAATAAACTCTCGGTACAAGTGATGTCGATTAGTTCGCCGTCCTGGACAAAATCGCCGACAGAAATGTCGGCGCCAGGCGATAGAAAAAAAGTGGAGCCTATTCACCAGTAGTCCAGTGTTGAAATCCTGAAAAGTAACAGACGCCACTTAAATGCGTTTCTCTAGACACGTGTTTACAACGTTAAGGAAAACTTTGCGACAGTTAACAAATACGTGATGTATTTCCGAAGAGGTCGTTATTCGTTTCTGTTGCTTTTCCTGAAGTACCACTAATATTTTCGACGAATGTGCCGCCAAAGGAACTTTCGGCGGTGTCAGTTTTAGTCGGCGATAAAAGTCGAGTTCCGATGAATCAAGTTTGAGGGAATTAGATTGAGTAAATGAGTGAGATGTGCGGAGAAATTATAATCAGAGAGGATGGATTAAGGAGCAAAAAGGGTTTGATTGTATCATTACCGCGAGGGTCGTTAACTCGGGATGGCTAATCCAAGCCAATCAAATCAGATTCTGTATCCATCAATGTCAAATTAGCGCCACGTAAAAAAAGAAAATATTCATCATTACAGGGAAGTTGTATTTTTTCTGGGAATCACTCCACCCTTTAATTAAGAATTGAAAAAATGGTAATTATGATTGAGATAATGAATGATGTAATGATAAAGAAAGTGTGGGAAATTGCGGTTCGGAAGCTCAGGTTGGAATTTCGAGTGTGAGAATGTTGAGGACCTTGCATGTTGGAGTATTAAAGTTAAAAATAATATTAAAATATTGTAGAAATGAACGGTGGAATGTTTAAGGAGATACAGATTTATTGCGATTTCAGTTTATTTCTGCAGAATGTACTTTTATTGAAAACATTAAATGTCTCGAAAACTCACAATTCTGGACGTATCATTTATCGCTTCCAACCGGAGACACATATGTAACTCGGTGTTTCAAGAACAAACAGTCGCCGAAACACCCGAGAACACATTCCGCCGAAAACAGAAAATAAGAGAACATTCACACAATCACATGCTGCCGAACGAGTTGTTTGGAGTCGTGCTGCCGTTTTGCATTTAAATTCGTAAAATACAGTTCGTACGAATTTTTCGCAGTATTTTGCGAACTTACTCATTTTCAAACTAATTCATACGAATTTCTTTTTTCAACATATCACGTAACAAGCGCTCGAAAACAACCTTCCTTGAATTTATAAATAGTAATTTTGTTGGTTCAAAGATTGGACACATTCTTCCATACATTCAAGAATTTAGCTGTAATAATGTTAGTAGAAACAATATTTTTAAATATATTTATTCAAAAGCATAATATTTTTAAAACTATTGAAAAATGTACAAATCGATGATTTTATTATTTTATATATTACATATTGGAACGTATTAAAATAAATTCATAAATTTAAATTATCAGTTTAAACATGTTAAAACGGAGACAGTAGGGCAGAGATGCGGATTGCTTAGTGTAAAAAAATCTTGCAAGAAATTTTCAAAATGTTACAAAATGACGTAACTTAGTTCTTAAGTGAAGATTCGGATATTTTGGGTACCTATCAAAGTATTATTATAGAAATAATAATGTACTTTCACGTTATTTCATTTATCTTGTCATCATTCAAATATTGTTAATATTAATTAATATAAATAATAATAAATAATAAAAAACTAAAACTAAACTAGAAAACTAAAATTAAGATTTACTAACATGAAAGTATAATGATTTTTTTAAATTGTCATAAAGCTGACATAATTTATGTTCATGTCAGATTAAAAAAAATTATTTTATTTTGCGACGTATAAAATGTTTCACTACATTTATTGTTTTTATTAATTATTTATCAATCATATATCTTCAATACTACATGGTAAATTCTCCTCATCTCTATACAGAAATAACATATAATATAAATAAAACGTGCTTAACGTAGATAATAAGAGCAGTTCTCTTGCTCATCAACTCAGTGCTAATACTTTAAGTTCAATACTTAACTTCTCTGAAAATTACAGATGAAAAGTCGTTGAAATTTTGGTAAATAATACTTCCCATACATTATTTCAAAACCTAATCTTCATTTCATCATTTCGTTCGAACGTCCTTAATACCTCCATTAACAAGTACTCCCTTTATCATTTGCTCATATCATCTGATCAACTTCACATACCCACCGCGGAATGTTTCAAATTAAAATCACCCTCCCACCAAATCATAAACTCCGTTAAAACTTCGCATGATATTGCTAAATGTACCCCGTTACCAATAAGCTGACATAAGAAATATCCAGGTGTATCATCCGCTTATCGCGTCTAAGATCGATCTGACGGGCATTTTTCATCCCGATTACAATACGACTTGAAAAACCCATCAGCGGGCGATAAGGAGCCGGGCCAAAAGTATGGTGAACCGCGCGGCGCGTGCGTATGTGCGCAGAACCGCGCTAGCGGTTCTGCGCATGCGTACTCGCCGGCAGCTGCAACTTCGGGGCGCACGCTGCCACGCGCCCGTGCTTTTCGCCCTCCCATTCCCCGTCTCGCTCACTCTCCCGCCGACCCCCACCCCTCTTTGTCTCCGAATTACGTACGATTCGATACCCGCCATATCTGTCTAATGTAACTCCGCGATACGGAACGTTCCGGAATTTTCGGGTACACTTTCGGATCAGCCCAACAAGCAGCATCGAGATAGTGAAAAAATGAGTCCGAAAAGATAACCTGGACCACCGGACTTGTCACCTGCAGTCCGAATGGACCTGCGACACCTTGCGGCGAGCAAATCAATCGCGACGCCGCCGGCTTCCTCTGAGGTCATTTTCGGCACTTACGAGCGTGACGACAGTGGAAATTGTTCGTCCCCGTGGCTTTGTCGTGCTCCCTTTATTTTCGCCCCGCGACGCATTTTTATAAATGTGCACCCAGCGGAATCGACGGCACCGCTGCCGACCATTCGATTATGGGGGTGCATTATCTGAGCGCGTCCTTTGTCCAAGCGTCCTTTATTGACAAGTGAATTTCGATTTTCGGCAGTTTCGGGAGAGTCGTTTGTGGGTGGACGCTATTGGATTAAATTCGGCGTGGTGCTTTTGGTTGGATTCGAGTTTGCATTGTTTGATAAACTTTCGTTTTTTGGAATAAAAAACATGTTTAAGAACAAAAGATTAATTTTTTAATGAAAGTAAGGTTATGTTTAAGATATAAACGCATTTAACGGGTTTTTCTCGTCCCATTTAAAAAATTCCATCAGAAACCATTAGACACATGTACACTGAGAAAAAAACGGAGTAAATACAATTCGATTTTCGAATTGAAATAGAGTAAAAGTTGATACAACTCCAATGATAGTTGTTTTCAGTAGTTTCGAGTAAAAACAACTAAGGCCAAAGTTGTTTTCAGTAGTTTCGAGTAAAAACAACTAAGGTCAGAGTTGTTTTCAGTACTTTCGAGTAAAAACAACTAAGGTCAGAGTTGTTTTTACTCTTTTCTGAGTTGTGTTTACTTTATTTCTGAGTAGATTTTACTTTTATTTACTTTTATTTTGTACTATTTTTTACTCAAAAAAGAGTTCTTACCCTAATTTTTGTCAGTGTAGAAATACTGACAAAAACCTCCTGGTTAATATGTACAGCCAACATATGTATTCCAGGGTAATTATAATTAGTCAAATTAACCTTTTAAATCTTGATCTAAAAACAGTTTTTCTGATTCCAGAAATTATTTCAACTGACTCAAACCGAGGACATCATCAGCAAAACAAATCCGAGATATTCGGGAATCTGTAAAAATTCGACGCAATACCCTAACCCGATCGTTTGACCTCGAATCTCCGCGACCAACGCTAAATCAGATTAGATCGCGATACCGAGATAATCCAATTAACCTTTCGCTGGTCCGATCAGCCTTTAATTAGCTTTGATTAAGTTCCCAAGTCGAACTTTCGAAACCGCCGGCACGTGACTGCGGCTGATTATATATTTAAGGGCATCATTTCGGCGGCGCAACACCTACTAGCAGATGTCCCGGCTGGAAGGATTTGTTTACACGCTGATTCGTCAAACGCTGACCCAAATATGATCACGTGTCCCTAACGATCCTTAATGATGAATGCCGTTTTAGGGGCCGACGCGCCGAGGCTCCACCTGGACCTGATCGAAAAACACTCGAATCCGACCGTTTCGTCATATTTCGTCGGCCACTGGAAGGATTGGGGGTTTCGTTCTGGCCAATAAGTTGTAGGGAAGGGAAGCAAGCTACCACTTTGATCCACTGCTTTGGGATTGATAGCCCGGAGACGTCGATCGGGTCTGTATATTTATCAGACCCGAAGCTGATAGCGTCGAACGGCAGCTGCAATCGTAATTAGTAGTTGCGCAGACCCGTATCATCGGATGTCCTCGCGGTTTCAGCAGTTTTGTTGCGAATTGTTATTATTGGTTAGCGATATTTGACTTTGGCGCTCGTTCGAAATCAGAGCAGGATTTCAGGTCTCGAGTGGCGTTTGCGGGATGGGGGTTGGACAATAATCGACGATGAATTACCGAGGGGCTATGGCCATTCGGAGATTGCGGATTGGAACTGATCGTCGATGTGGGTTTGATGAGGCGGTATTAATGAAGATTAAATGATTGATGACGAAGGGATTGCATGGAAAAAAAATATTTCAGTGTTATTGGTAAACAAATTCTTAGGATAGATGAACGTTATATAACGGTTACCTACTTTGGTATTTTAGGTTAGGTCATCACAAATTAAAGTTGTTAAAGACTTTTAATAACATTTTCAGTGTCTTTTCTAGAAGCCCTAGGGAAAGTAGGAATATATATGGAACATATATTCCGAATATATTTCTAGCGATTGGAGTATATTGAGAATATATTGGGAATATATTGAGAATATATCAGGAATATATTGGAAATACATTGGGAATATATTTCTCTTTTCACTAGGGAGGGAACATAAAACTTTATTTATTTTCCATTTAATTTTCAACATTCACGTCTGAATATATTTTCGTACCGATATAAATTGGAACATTATCTCGTCCGAAAACAAGAAAACTCAAAGACAACCTAATTCTTCTAACCTGTCTCATCACGTAATAACGTACCTTATTCATTTCCATACGAAATTTTTGACTACTAAAACAAAGTCTCAATAACACAATCCCATTCCTCCCTTATTACTCCTAATCCCGCCTCAATTTGAATGCATTAGCCAAAATTGCCCCCATCGCATGTTTCACAGCTGCGATAATAGTTGCGTAGCTAAACGTTCCGCCGATTTGCAACAATTCGTTCGGACCCGTGAAAGTCGCGCGACTAGTCGCACGCCCGACAGCTAAGGAATTCGGCATGCAACAATCTTCGGTACGATTCGTTCAAAGGTGGCCACTTTCACGACGACGTGCGGTCATTATCGGTCCAAAATTGCGACGATGCAGGAAGCGTTATGCGACGTTATTCGGTCGCAATTGCAGAAATTGCGGAGAAAAGTACCGCGTCAAGTGCAATTTGGCGCGATGCCACTGCTTGCAAATCAATTTTTTCTCGGACCCGGGCGAATTTCCGGGTCTCGACTCTCCGCGTTTTTCTTCCCGATCGAAAACGAACGGACCGGAGGACTTTTTCATTTGCGCTGGATATGCAAATTCTGGGACCCTGGCGTTATCAGGCGCTCGCGCAATTAAAAGCCGTTGCGAATAATAAAGTGAAATTACGCTTTATCGGAACCATTGCGGGGCATTTATTAATTTTTTGAACCCATTTGTTATCGGACTTAATTAAAAGTAACGTCGCGATACCGAAAGCGCAGTGGAATGCGCTGAAGTAATTTAGCTGTTTTTGTGCAGGATACACATTTTTGTTCGCTTTTTTGGTCGAAACATTTGTTCAACTTTTATTTTCATTGATTCCTGCTAATTTACGAGTGCGACGAGTAATTTTGTTTGTTATCATTTATTATTAATTAAGCACGTGTCAGGAAAAGATATCGCGCGTATGACTTCACTCATTTTCAACGAGCGCTTATCTCAGCCGATAAAGTAATGTGTCCGGTTAATTACTCTTGTCAGTAGGGAAGGTGGCTGGTACTTGGCGTTCGTGATCCGAGTAATGAGGGTAATTCGCCACAATGTTATACTATACGTGTTCGCCACAAAGTTATACTTTCTATCAGGGAAGTTTATCTTCAAAAAACATATTGACATAGGGTATCATATATGTGATACGAGTTCTTCAATGAACGCTCAAGTTTTCTTTCCATCTCCAAAAAACAACACCGTCGACGCACGAACTTTTCCATTCATGAATGGAGTGAAATTTATCTATGCCCTTTCTAAGAGTCTCGGATAGCGTTCAGACATGTCGATCCGTTTGTTTTGTCTTTGGTCAAATTTGACTTCGCGATGAGAGAAACTTTCTGAATGAAAGACAACCTGCAAATGAAACGTCGTGCAGATAAAAAATGTTTTATCTGCACGACGTACGAGTCGACGTAAATAAATAAACATAGTTTCGTGGGTCGAGTTTACGTTGTCCGAAAGGGGCGCTGGTTGGAATCCGAGGCGGCGTCCTAATGGATTTTAGCAGTGGCCACAACCGGCTGGTGACTTCACAGCTCGGTATCATTAGTTATGAAATTTTGCATGGTGTCCGGACATTTTCTGCTGGTTTTTGCTACCGAATACTAAAGTTTTTCCGCCGATTGAATATGCACAATGCAATTTGCAGAATCATGGCGTTCGATTAGTTACAGGTGCAATTTTATTCGGAAAACGTCTTTTTTCAATTTTAAACTTTCTACTTTTCCGTCTTTTAGCGTCTTTTATTCTTTAGTTTAATGTTTCTGGAAACAATCATTTTGGGACAATAGTCAACGGTTGCCAGTTTTCTTTGAGAAAACTATCACGTTAGTTCTACCGGTTTTCCGCAATTTCATAGAATATTACGAATAATACTGATTGTTTTTTGTAATTGATTTTCGTAGGATGATGAAATCGTTTTAAGAAAATGTCTTCATATTAACTGTGTAGATATAGATAATTTCAAGCATCATAACGCCACTCTAAGAAATGGCAAATCGGTTGCATCATTATGACGTTTTTCATTTTATTATAAGTAGACAAGATTTCTAAGTATATCGAATATATTTGTTCCTGCTGTATATATATTAAATGGAAAATCTTTTAATTATGATAGGATCCTTGTTATGGCGAAAGTCCAACATAAAGAAGTATTTTGGCATCTCTCTGACAATTTTTATATTTAAGCTGGCAAAAGAGGATATGAGAAAATGATTGCAGAAGTGAGGAACAAATTTATCTCAACTGAAATGATAATTTCAATATATGTGCTGTATTGGTTTAAACCAATTAAGTAACGCAATTGAAACCAATCCAAAAAACATACGATTCGTCTCTTGGTTTCTATTGCTAATTGGGTTCAGAGTTATTTTAGCTTTAGTGTATTTCTTATATTTTCAAAACGCAGCCCCTAAAAACTGCATATTTCTAAATTAAAAAACCACCCTCAAACTAAAATTTCCCTCTCCCACTTCACTTGAATTATAAAATCACAATCAATAATCCGAATGGCTCAATTCAAGCTCGAGAATTCGGTTGCTCGCGTTTAACAACCAATACCTCGCTTAAACCAACGGCGAGGTTTTTTTCTCGCCGCCCAATATCATCGACCTCGCGACCGAACCTTCCAACCCCACCCAATTATCTCTACGAAATAATTCGCAAGAAGTGCGCTGCGAAAAAACAATGCGAAAACACATCGCGCGATCTCGGGCGCTCGCATGCAAGCGGGCCCCGAGAGAGAGAAGCTGGCGCCCCGAGCACGTGAAATTCATCGTGCCGGCCGAAACGCCAGTAAATTTCAGCCGACTTCCACCTGCCGTTTCGTCGAAGCCGGCCCTGCTCTCTTTCCCTCCGTCGCCGCCGTCTTTCTCCGTCGCGCCTCCGAATCCCTTTCTCCGTCCTCTTTCGCCGCTTCTCTTTTTGCTCTATCCCTCTTGTCTTATTCAGAGTCTTATTCCCTCGCGAACGTTGCACGCACGCGCATACACGCGCAGCGTTACAACCCTTTATCTGCGCATCGGGGTTGCGGATCATTGCTGCTCCGACACCCACGAGACGCTCCGTGGCCGGGGATTTGAATGATAATTCGGCCAGGGGGACCGGGGGGCACTTCCGTTCTCCGTTGCGAAACAAGGTCCCTCGCTGATAAAAGCTCGATGAGGCTCCGGCGTATGCTAATCCGGGCCTTAGACCGTTTTATTATGCACGCGAGAGGAATCAGATGCCCCGAGCTAATGCTCGCACGCACCGAAATGCCTGGCCGGAGAAATGAGAAATGCGAGGGAATCTGGGGGAACGAGGCCGGGCGATTGCTTTTGATGGGTACCTGCGCGCGGAAAGCACCAAGCCAAATTGGCGGTGGAGACGTAGGCGAAAATTAGCGAGCAGAGGGGCAGAGGGCGCGAGTGTCAATCGGGAGTAAAATGGAAGCGCGGGAGAATGTGAAAGTCGGGAGGGGGAGGGGGAGAATGTTGTATTGAAATTGGCGAGAAAAGGGGAGATGTTAGAATACCTCCCAATAAATGCAAAACGATTAAATAGGATAGGTGATTCTTAAATGAATTGTATTCCTGCGATTGAAACACTGCTCATAAAAATATTGTGATGATTTAAAAAAAAAATACCCTAACGAAGATTTGAACTCGTCAGGGTATCCGTATTGTTATAGGTATAACGTATTTTCACGTTTTAATCCTATTTTTTGAAATTAAAAACATTGTTCCAATTTGTGGGTACGGCATCGTAGTTGAAAAAATAAACTATAATTCAAAAAAATGTTTGCCAAACGATTTCTGAATGCAGAGAATATTGATGTATTTGATTGTTATATATAAGAATTGTAAAATAAAATGGCGGGGATGAAAAATGTCTTCAAAGTATTCAAATCCATCTAATTGCAGGAAAACCGGCGTAACGAAATATAATAGTCTTTTCATAGAACATGAAAATGTGAGCTTTGTTTGGTACAGATTGTTCTATTCCGGCGACTTCAATTAAGGGAATAGACTAAGGAATAAAAGGAAGCTAAACGACGGAAAAGTAGAAAGTTCGATCTTTTGATTGTGGAAAGATTGACAAAGTGCATTCGACGATTAAACTAGTAGCTGTAACTAATCGAACGCCGTGATTCTGCAAATTGCATTGTGCATATTCAATCGGTGGAAAAACGTTAGTATTCGGTGGCAAAAACCAGCAGAAAACGTCGGGACACCGTGCAAAATGTCATAACTAATGACACCGTGCTAAGAAAACGACCAGCCGTTCGCGGCCACTGCCAAAATCCATTAGGACGCCACCTCGGATTCTAACCGACGCCCCTTTCGGACAACGCAAACTCGACCCACGAAACTGTGTTTATTTATTTACGTCGACTCGTACGTCGTGCAGATAAACCGTCGTGGGATTCACTTGTAGCTTTTTCATTCAGAAAGTTTCTCTCGTTGACTCGCACAGATAAATTTAACTAAATTTTGAAGCTGGGCCAAAGACAATACAAACGAATCGACATGCCTGAATGCTATCCGAGACTCTTAGAGAGGATAGAGGTAAATTTCACACCATTCATGAATGAAAATCTTCGTGCGTCGACGGTGTTGTTTTAAATCCAAAGAAAACTTCGTAGGTTCATTGCGGAAGGCGCCTCTTATCTACGACAAAAAAACATGAAAATATACGACTAATATCGTGAAATATATGAGAAACAGTCAGAAAGGTTTGATCTATTATTGAAATAATTTACATACCGGTGTATGAAAAATTCATCTATTATGTCACAGGAATGTGAATTGCTACATTCCTATGACATAATTTACAATTTTTCTTGTTGTTATAAAGATTTAAGGAATAACATTTTAATGTCTATCAATAATATAATACCCTAAGAAATAAAAATGAGATAAATCGTAGTTGGATGAATAGTTTCATGCAGGAAACTGCGTTTCATAGTTGAGCCAACTTCGGCAATGTTTGTTTCAACGAAAATTCGGCAAGTTTAACTAATTTTTAGTTGTTTTAAAAAAATGGGGCTTTATTCAAATTTTGTTCAACTAATAAATATAGTTACTCTCACTGACTATTTTTCTATCAGAATAGGATTGGATTGAAAGGTAATTCGATTTGAAGGTAGGTGCTCCTAATTTGTACAAAACCTTGTTGACGAGGATCAAATACGTACCGAACCACAGAGCACCCATGGAACTACTTCTCTTGAAAATGCAAGCATTTTCTGGTACTTGATTATCAAAGTAAATAAATTCGGTAAATACGTAATCCGAAACCAGCCTACGTGAAATTGGAGGATTTGAATTTTTCATTGCGCTGAAAAGCGGCACCTTTGTCACGCACGCGGCTCAAAGCAGTCGGTCCGTTGCCCCCGAAAGAAAGGGTAAAATTCGTCGGTCCCAAAGTGCTGCGCCTGAAAAAAACCTCGCCGCTCGATAAATACAACTTAGTCCCACGAGCGGTTTTTGTGCTAAATATTTATACGCTTTCGGGCGAGCGACGTTTTTCCTCTTCACTTTTTGCTTTGCGCGCGAGGCCTTTGTTCGAAGTGAACTAATTGATTAAAAAACGCGGGATAAATAAACGCCTGTGACTGGCGAACGGCGGGGTACAATTTCAAGAGACAAAAAGAACAATTTAACGGTGAAAAGAAATCCGAACCGCCGAAGGAAATTAAAGAACCAATGGAATTAGCGAATACCGCCGATTAATTATGACTTCTGTTTAGCCGAAACCGTTATGCTGCTGTTTCGGTGCGGTCCATTTGAATGACAATGACGGGACACGGAATTAAAAATGCAGAGTGTTTAAAATCGAATTAGAATGTTCTTTCTTCCGTGGGCCTCGAGCGAAATAATTGTCGGCGGTTTTGCTCGTGAATTCATTACCGAACTCCGCCAACGGACGGGGGCATTTTTGTCCCCGACCGCAGGATAGACGAACCCGCATTCGCCGAGATTATTATCTCTCGCCTCGCACTTGATACGATAAGTTATTATCGCCCGTGCACGAGACGCTGAAATTAATTGCCGGCCCCGGGACTATCACCGTTTCGTGTTATTTGTGACGAGGCCTTGCAGAAACAAGGTCTCCGGGTCCCGGCTTCGCCAACTGACCCTGACCTCGACGTCATTTGCCGCATTTTTACGCATCATAGGTCGCAGACACAGGACCGCCGACTATGAATTATGATCCAGTGCGGGCAAGGGTATAAATGCAATTTTTTCAGATTTGACGTCTGCTGATTTTATAAACAATTCACGCTCAGAAAAATGTTTGGTTAACTGGACCAAATTTTGGTTAGATCCGCATAACTTCTAGATCCGCAAGTAAGTTAGTCGGAATAGCTAAAATAATAAAAGTAGATCCGCATAACGTATAGATCCGCAAGTAAGTTAGTGGGAATAGCTAAAATAATAAAAGTAGATCCGCATAACGTCTAGATCCGCAAGTAAGTTAGTGGGAATAGCTAAAATAATAAAAGTAGATCCGCATAAAAGTCGTAGATCCAGCATGCTCCCTAAATCCAGCGTATAGATGTAGATTCAATACGTGCCGTAGTTCCGCATAAAGTTTAGATCCGCAAGTAAGTTAGTGGGAATAGCTAAAATGCTAAAACTAGAATATGGAACTAACCAAACATTAGGTTAACCGAATCCAATTATTTGGTTATTTAGATTTGGTCGACTAACCAATTTATTTTATAATTATTTTCCTACTCTCTTCCTAATTACTCCTTAGAATAAAAAAAGAGTATTTATAACAATTTTTTATATTAACAGACAATAAAAATCAATGATAAACGACGATTTTTAGTTAAAAAAATGTATTTAACTGAAAAATAAAGTTATTGAAGGTTCATATACTTTTTATTAAGATTACCAGACGTCTATTGGTCGTAACTCTTAGTTTCCAAATTATCGCTTTGATAACTTCTTCACCGATGAAATCGCAGATCGCATCATTAGGCTACCCGCCAGACATCAAACCGAACATCTCAACAATCGTAATCAAAATCAACATTTTCGCGGCGCTTTTTATTCGCAATTTGTAACTGCCTCGTGACACTGACAAACGAGGAATGATGGGTATCTATCCTAAATGACGCTGCTTTTTGGTCGTCGAAATCCATAAAGCCGGGCCGCAAAAATGAAAGTGATGCGAAAGCCCCGGCCTTACGTGCGCTCGTATCTTCTCCGGCGGCGGCCATCGCTTATTTAGGCACGCGCGCCTTTGGGATGCCGGTCGTGTTTCGGCGCGATCGTCCAGGCCGCTCCGCTATTTTCGGACTTTATCTACGTTAATTAGGAACTCTCGTCTGCACGCCGCCTCTTCATCCTCCGCTGTTTATCTCGTTTTTCCGCCTATCTCGTCGCCGCGCCGACACGTCCGTCTTCTGCGACAAAAGTTCATTTTTAATTTGCGGATAAAGTATCTCCTCAGCATATCGCCAGTTGTTCGAATTTTTCGTCGCCAAGTACAACGCAAGACGTAACTTTTAACGAGAAGGATGTTCTTCGAGGAGTTTCATTTTTCGTTAGCAATGGTTTGAGGATAAGAAATGCGTGGGAAATCAAAGAGAATTGGAAATGGGTAGTGTTAGTTTACTTGAATCGGTAAGGTCAGTATTCAAATTGGGTAGTTTAAGAATTAATCCACGATAGAAAGTGAGGAATGATATACCCATATAGACATCGAGCATAGAATTCACGTGGATTCTACGTGGATGAACATTTGGACGTAGATTCGACGCAGATTCCACGTCGAATCTACGTGTTTTAGAGGTGTGTCTGTTAGGGTAGATATATTAGATGGGTTATTATATAAAACTTTTTTCTATACAAATTTGGCAGTTTCGTGAAGGTATTCTATCAGGGATGAGACTGTTTAGAGAAACATGAAACATTTCTTTCATTCGTGGAACATTTTTGTTATTTTAATGCATAATTCTGATGGAGTCATATCTGTCGCTTTTTCATAATTCCGCTAACTCCTTCCTGACAACTCAATCCGAATTCTTTGGTAACGATCATCGATCACTCGTTATTTGTTTTTAATTATTTCTGAATCAATATCGGGACATGCACATGCAACATTAATCACTCCTCGTCCATCATCGATCGCCAGTCGATCTTGCTTCATTATTTACAATCTCAGGGAAAGAATTCGCAAAATCGCAAGAAACTCTGCATCCCTAATTGAATTACTCGAAAAAGCGTGGTGCTCAGTTGGCAACAAGTCTGCGAAACGCTCGCGAACAATATCTGCCTCGTCGGTCGGACTTGTTCGGTCTCTTTTTTCCACTTTCGCGCAAGGCACACACGCGCAGCGCGTTTTGTGCCGACCACTCGTTAGTGAATGGTCGCAGTTGAATGAAGTGCGAGCGCGAATGCAAACGGGATGCGGAATGACAACGAGCGCGGTTCCACGCGTAACGGGTAATCTTCGTGCGCCAAACTGGATCTTCCTTCTCGTATAAACAGGGCAGTACACACGAATGAGAGTTGCTTTTACTTCGTCGCTTTACCGCTGACGTCACAAACGCCGAAATCAGTCGACGTTAAGATTTCGTAAAATTTTTTCACAAACTGCTCTGCTTTACATTTTATTTGCCACCTTAAAAGAATTTGACAAACATTGTTAAGGAGATTGTTGAAAAATATGGAAAATTTATGAAATTCAAACCACGAAATCTTTATAATATCTGTCATTTTTTCTTCGATAGAAAAAAATGTCAAAGTTGGCTATTTTTGCATAGTGTGACTAAATTGTTCTTAAAATTCTGAAAAAAAACTTAGACTAACACAAGACTGTTAGACTTTATTTTAAGTTTTTCAGAGATATTCAGAAGTTTTATTTCTATTTTGTTTCTATGTGGCTAGAAAAGCTTCTCATAAACCCGATGAACCCAAGGAATTTCTAATCGAGAAATCGATCTTTTCATAAGCGTAGTACAAGTCAAGGCGAAAACATCCGTTTTTAGTTTCATATACAGTATACATTCAGGTAACTTGGGAACGTATTTCTTGCGGACAGTCCGTGTAATTTTTCGTCGCGGAATGCAACAAGGCGCTTATGTGTGGTCGTTTGTAACGATTCCGACTGTCAATTATGACGCATCGCGCGCGCGATTCGCTTGTATTGGCTAATAAATGACGAGGCGACGATGGCTAAACCGGTTTCGCGCGCGGATCGGCCGATCCTGCAGGACCATGAATTTGTCCTTTGAGGTGCACCGGAACAGCCGAAGAACAAAGAGTCGCGCTGCGACAATGTTCGACGCACGTTTCCGCGTTGTAAGCTCGCTCGTTTCGCCAATTTGTTCGTTTCGTCGACACTTTTTGCTCGCGAGTTTTCGGCGGGCCAGAAATTTATTAGTCTTAGCCGCGCATAATCAATGACCGGACTATAAGAAATGGTCAGTGATTGAACATCGGTGATTATGTGTCAGTGAACAATCGTGACCATTTTGTTTTTGCATCGATTTTTGCAGTGATTAATTGTCTACGATCGTTTACGATTCTTAAACTGTTTCATTCAGTATTACAAATGTTGCCATTCTTATCTTTAATACAAATATTCTAAAAAAGATTTGATATTAACTAAACATTTTTCACGATATGATATCGTAACTATCAATATCGTTATTATTACAATATACACTGTGAAAAAAGGTCTTCAGATTTTACACAATTTGAGTTTGCACTATGCACACAATGAGTAAAATTTACTCAATTTTGAGTAAATTTTACTCATTTTTGATTAAATTTACTCAAAATTCAAACACAAATTGTGTAAAATCTGTAGACCTTTTTTTACAGTGTACTTTCTTCAAACTACACTTCGCTAGTATATTCACAATTGCACAGATTCATTTCAGCGCATGATCTTTTCAAACTGATTTCATCCCAACTATACTCCACCGAACGGAAAATTGCACAGGAAATCGTCCACCCACGCAGAACTAAGTCACAGATCACACTGAGCGATATGAATCTGCGGTCAGGCAAATCTCGTCAAACATTCGTTGTGCCGACAAAGGGCGCGCCGGTCGCCAATTTAGATACCACGTTTTGGAGGAATCAACGATTTCAGCGCAGATAAAAACCCGGCCGAATTTATTTCGGCGGAGTAATCCAAACGAAGCGGCCGTCGGAACGGCGAAGTCCTTCGTGGATTCGGGACGGGTTGACCGGAGGTGTGAAAATTTGGAGGGCCTGTTTGCTCGGGCGTGAACTTTGATTTATAGCGGCGTAAACAGGAATATTTGTTTAACGCGTGATTATGTAAGATAACGCTCAATGGAACGTGCGGGCGGGGCGGGGGAGGGGGGCCGGGGGCAGAAAGGGACGGACCTGAAAAGTTACATTGAAATGTCTCGAGTTTGTCGTCGATAAAGCATTGTAATCTCGGCGCCTGAATGAAAGCTTTGTCGATGGATTCAATGAACGGTACAAAGCGTCGCTGTGAAGGAGAGGATCAGTCCGGGGCTCCGAAAGGTACCTTCTAATTTTCGAATGGGAAGCGCAGTATCAATTTTATTGTCGATATTTCTCCGCATTCAGCTGTGAATGCGCGCCGATTTTTAATAGCCGATTCGATTATTGTAATCTCCGGTTCCGCGAAAGTCCCGTCGGGATTTTCGGTCGAATCTTTTATCACCGTGAATATCCGGGAGGGAAATTGCGAGGGGAAAGATGAAATTCGGAATTGACCCCGGCGATCTCGTCTGTGGGAATACCTTAAATCCCGTGGCAGTTCCCCGAAGTAATTTCCCATTCTCCATATTCCGACGAATCCACAAAAAGCGTGTTCCTCGAACACTTTTTTCCATTTTCGGCTCGTGAGAAACGTTGTGAAAACGTCTTACAACCTACTTTTTCCTATCGCGCCATTTTTTACATGTATCATTTGTAAAAATGATAATGTAAAATAAAAATGAATTTTATAATCGAGTTCATTTGTTGACCTTTCAATACGTTCGAATACTTTTAATGGTAGGTAAACGTATTCAATACGTCCCATCGGAGAAAAAATCTTTCGACTGAATATAGAAAACCAGTTACAATTTTTCAATATTCAACACCGGATTACACTAACTTAAAAAAGTATTAAATCCGTCAAGAAGGATTCATTATTGAAATTATTCATCCGTGATACTACAGTATCCATGGACCCTGGATTTAAATAACCTCAAAAACAGCCAATCCACCAGAAAGTATTCAAAAACGTGATTAATTGAAAATTTAGCAAAATTTCAGTACTTTTCAATACAATCCTAGTTTCTGGGTGGCTCTTTCGATTCATTAATCAATCCCGATCATTCATCCCAGATCGTTTGCCGCGACAATTAATCAAGTACACGGATTAACGCCGTCGAAAATATGGACTCAATTGAATATGTGCGAACGTGTCGCGTCGTTGGATTATTAGCTTTGGCTCTTTTATCGGCGCCGCGTCGGCACAAACGACGCTGCGTGTAACGCGTCTAATGGGCCGGGATACACGGCGCCTCGCTTCCCGTCCTCCGCTGCCTCCTATCCTCTTTTCATCGCGCGCGGCCCTCCCCCTGAATAGACGGTAGGAAGGTCCTA
Organism: Ceratoteleas bidentatus; assembly: GCA_022817645.1. Classification (NCBI taxonomy): domain Eukaryota; kingdom Metazoa; phylum Arthropoda; class Insecta; order Hymenoptera; family Scelionidae; genus Ceratoteleas; species Ceratoteleas bidentatus. Next base: position 5,481 of record JABFPB010001095.1, on the reverse strand, counting down.
CCTCCTAGAGATAATTACGTGCTGCACAAGCGTGCTGCTCCGGGCAATGTGGGCCCCGACTGATCACGTCGTAGTTTAGTATCGTCAAATTACGTCTCTCGGCCCATTGCCGATCTCGTGTGCGAGCGAAATTAGCAACATTTCGCCGATCGCTCCGATTCCTCTATTTTCGTTGCGATCACGCAGAATTTTGCATCCCGTTAATTAATCCGGACGATTTGCGGTCGCTGCGGATTTCGCGTCGAACGGGTCAATTAACTGACCGGTGCGTGTCGATCATTTGTTAATTATCATTCATAATGAAGGGTATCGCGACGATCGGGTTTAATTGATCGAGCGAGAAAGTGTAATTGACCCGGCGATTATGAATAAAATCGCGATTCGGGCGCGCGGTCGCCGCCATAAAGAAGAGGAGGCCCGATTAGATTAATTAAAAGCGCATTCGTTTAATTAAATCGCGATAACGGCGCGGCCGCGGCGACAATCCCCGACGGCGGCGGAACGTGATCGGAATAGCGTGGCGTTGAAATCGCCGCCAGGGACGCGCAGGCAATGTCACTTTACGAGCCATCGGTGTCTATCGTAAAACGCACGGGACCGGCCACTTATGATCTAAGGGTCTAAAAAAAGTCGCTGCTAAGGAATTAGTTGGAAAAGAGATCCGGACGTGCGTCGCGGTGGAAAAAATAAAGCGCCGGCGGCGGGATCTTTGAGGGGGTCGTCAATTGGTCGGACTAATTTTTTTTAGGTTGTATATATATTTGGGGGACAGTGAACAGTTCGTTATTTGAGGGTTAAGAAATGTTATTTCAGCATCTTTTAGCTGTAACGATGTTCTTATTAGGGAATAAATTGTGCTGTTGAAAATCCCTAGTAAAAATGGTGATGGTGCTGAGATAAGAACCTTCATCACGATGTCACATTACCATAATATGATGTGGATTGCCTTATCATAACCTGATCAGGGCCTGATAAGGTTAGTCTTATCAAATGATGTGGTTTCCTGACCAAAACCTGATAAGGCCGTGATATTATAACCACGCCAAAAATTGCTTGATTAGGAAATGGTCAGTTTTCCTGATGAGGCCCTGATGTGGCGTGCCATAACAGGACATTTTGCGTGTCCAAAAGTTTCCGCAAAATGAAAAATACATATAACTACAAATTGCATTTTACATTTTTACAAAAAAGCATGTAAAATAATGTGATGTATATATAGAAAATATATATGATATATAATTCTATAATTGCCCTAGTAAAAGTAGGAATACCATATGGAAAACATATATTCTCAATATATTCTCAATATATTCCCAAAAGATTCGCAATTGTTGCAAAACATTGCAAATATTTTTCCAAAAAGTGAAATATATTGGGAATATATCGGGAATATAGCATAGTATAGAATATAGTATAGAATCGAGTATAGTCTTACTAGTTGCATGATATACCATTCCAGCATAGTTCCAGCATTTGTAGGCGCATTCTTATAGTTTAACCCTCGACTTCCCCTTCTGTCGTACTTGCACCGGCGATTTCAATGCACGAACGTACAACGTGCATGTCGCCCTACGTGGTGCGCTACCCCTGATTTAGATAACCTGTGCCGCGACAGATGCAAGTCGATGGCATACCGACATGTGGAAATCGATATCGGACGCAAGTTCATGCCGAACAGGTTGGTTTTTGAAATTATCGGACAATGCCACTTGCAATGCCAACCCCTGTCAGAAACAATCGCATCATTTCCACTTATTTACACCGAATCATTCATCCATTCAAAATACAGTTTTATAAACTCACAAATTAATAAAAAAATTTATCATTTGGAAATTTCAATAGCGCAAATTTCCGCACTTGACGAGAAAACAAAAATTCCAAACATCTCGTCGAGGCTGGAAAAGAATGCTGCGAGAAAAAAGGCAAAAATGAGATTTCGGCGCGGCTAAAACAAACCAGGCTGAAGTGTGGAAACCGGCCAGGATGAGGGGCCTACTTGTACGATTCACACCACAGGAGATCATAAACGGCAAATCTCGCTTTTTAAACGCGAAGTACCCCGAGTACACAAGTGCTTTTGGCGGACTTCCGGTCCCGACAATCGCCGTTTTGTTTAAACAACGTGCCGCTGCGAGACGAACAAAAGTGATTTCGGTCGGAGGCATTCAGCGCGCCACTCGCGTGACTTTGATTCGGCGTATTTATTTTTTCTTCCCTTTGTCATGCTCGGATTTCGTTGTTTTTACGACGAGGATAAATTGGAGCCTTTCCTCGCGTGAAAGGAAAATGATAGGACGCTTAGGTTTCGGGTTTGAAAAACGGGAAAAAAGTGGTGGCCAACGTTTTTAAATTTTCGGAGCCCACACCAGAGGCCAGGGTCTATTAAAACCGAATACTTTTTGGCATCCTAACGATATTTTGAAAACACGATTTGTCCATTCAAGTCTTCGAAGGACTCGCTTCATTCACCCGTTTGTTAACCAAAAATTTCGCCTGGGGGTAACACTCTTCCTCCTCCAGAATACCCACCATCCCATCTCGTTACAAAATCACAATAAACAATTCAAACGTCTATTCGAAAACGATCAACTCCATTCCCAAAATGCAAATCCTTTCCCAAAGGATTCTTTTCAGTGCCCGAACTCGGCGTCCATGACAAAACAAACAATCGTCGAGGGCCGCAGAAAAAAGCCCGAAGATTTTCCCTATATCCATATCAAGCAATCGAGCGTCAAGAGACCGGCGAAAGTCTTTCACTTTTGACGACACCGACGAAAATATGAGCGACCCGGAACAATGGCAGTGGGCGTGTAAGCCACGACCCGAGAAGTGGCCGCTTTGGCGGTCGGATTTGTCGGCTTTTCCGGGAAAGCCGGCGCAATTGGCGCACTCGCAGGTGAAGGAGAGAACGTGAATGGCCGAACCTGGAGAGTCATGCTCCGACCGGGTTTTTGACAAATTGTGGTCGCCCGCATCATTGTCGGGTTTAATTAAAAGCCGCGCCGAAAATCTCGAGGCTTTCACTCGGTAGCGCCGAAGAAGACGATCGGCCTCGGGAGCACGTGCTGCGCCACAAAAGTTTCGCAAGAGTCCGGCCTGGTATTTTTTCCGAACGTAAATAGCCGAGTGTTTTCGTTCGGGGCGAGCTTGACTGACAGTTTCCGCCTCGACATTGTTCTTTCTATCATTACGGCCGATTGCTAAGCTTATCTTCGAGAAAAGCCGAGGCAGTGGGAGTCAAGCGTTTTTTGGAGGGATTCGAACTTGTGAGGATCAACTCCCGGGTACCGGGGCGGGGTATGAAGTGATAAGTCATCGGCTTCCGAAATGGATTAGGCGTTGGTATTTGGTGAAAAGGGATCCTTTGTTTTAAAAAATTGGAATTCGGCTGCAGACGGGTTTAAGAGATGGTCGAGTTAGACGGTGGAGGTGTGGCTAGAGGGAAGAGTTTGTATATAGAGAGGTCGCTGAAAAGGAGAGAAGAAAAATGCGATGTTTTGGAATTGCATTTCTGTATCAATTTGTGAATATTCCTGCGATTGTACACGATAGGAATATTGGTCAACTAGAATATCGCGATTAATTTAAAACAATAACCTAACAAAAATTTGAACTCGGAAAGTTAGAGCCGTCAGCTTTGTTGCGCCTTACCGAGTGGGCTAATCCGACTTGTAATGCCTATGTAAATCGTCCCAAAAAAACGAAAAAAAAACATGTCGGCTCATTATTACCTATGGTAAAGTTAAATAGTTATATTTAACTTTATTATTATTGCCGGACTACGAGTCAGGCAATAGTATGGCAACGGGCTGACAACAGTATGGCAACGGAATGGCAACAGGTTGCTATATTTTTGCTAATATAATAAAATACTTAGCCATACTACGCCACACTCTTGTCAGATTTTATTTTTTACTATGGTTAGACAATATTTTGTAAACATTTTAAAATGGGTATAAACATGTACACAATACTTTACTAAAATATGTTGGCAATGTTTTTAATTACTTAATTAATATATTTAAATATGTAGTACAAATTTAATTATGTTTACAAGATATGTATTAAAAATTATGCTCTATTAGGTTCATTGTGAGTCATTATCTCTAAGCTTGAGATGACTCACTGCCTAAGACGGTACAAAGTATTTCTTAAAAGGGATTTCTTCTTGTCCCTTTCGAGCAACAATTGTCCCAAGTTTAAATTTCAATGCATTCATTACGTGAATACAATTACCTATTACCTGATATGTTTTACAAATGAGTATTTCTGAACTTTTTCAATATTTTTATTCGCTTTTCCAATGTGATAAGCCTAAACTGATAAACCGAGATGCGCTTATTCAATACAGCCGTATTTTTATATTTTGAAAACTGTGAGGAAAAAAATATCATATATATGCTCGATAATGGTAAAGTAACGCCATCTATGTTCAGCTTTCACGTCGCCGAAGTTTTTTTACCTTTTATATCTTTAAGATTTTGAATAAACTCAAAATCTTAAGTTTTTGAGTTTAATTTATTAGTATTTAATATTTAAAAAGATAAATATTTGACAGTCAACATAAATTATATTGAATACATATCTACTTTGTTTATTATAAAATAATTAATTATACGATTTTTCAAGGCAACGATCTATTTCAAGCTGCACAGTGATTTCATTTAAATGCACTTGTTTGTTTATCGATTTCTTTTGCTCAGCGTCTTCAAAAAAATCTTTATTATCATTTATTGTTCTTTCATTTACATCCGAAATAATTGTTTCCAAAGGATCAATTAATTGGTTACAACAAAATTATCTTTCAATCTATGGGTCTTTTATAACTGCAACGATGTTTGCAAATCTTCAAAATTTTACTGTTTAACGTTCTTATGACGACAGCCTTCGTACAGAAATTTTTATTACGGGTAATGATCCTCTCCTTCAGACGACCGCAGTTATAAACGTTCGAAGTATACGATGACTAAAGAAATAGGCATGTTTTATCCTAAAACATCGTCTTTTAATATAAAACATTTCGTTTTCGGCAATATTTCAAAAAATATGTCTGACTGCCACGTTTTTACTTCAGATTCGTATTCAGGACCATCGACTTGTTAAAAAAAATATGCAGCCTGTCGAAACTCGTAGAAGCCCTTAAAGTGGATAAATCTTCCATGGAAAACTACAATTGACCATTTTAAAACTACCTTTAAAATGGTCAATTGTAGATTTACCTATAAGTACAACAGAAACAGTATATGTTGAATCGGGTTGAATAGTATGTAATCGTGAATGAGTTGTTAACAATTGATTTACACTTACGGTGACAGAAAAACTGAAATAGATAAATTGAAAAATTTTCCATTTTGACAAAATTGAAATTCACCTACACTGTAAACTCAGTTCTGTAAAATTACGCGATATATCACGTAATTCAGTTCCCGTAACATTTCACGAAATTTTACGTGAAAAAACGTGGAGTTTTACGTGAAAAAC
>JABFPB010001094.1:0-28004 GCA_022817645.1 Ceratoteleas bidentatus | reverse complement strand
TAATAGACATGAAACATGGAATCCACGTGGAATATACGTGGATGAATATTCGAACGAGGATTCAACGTAGATTCGGCTTCGTATCCACGAGATTTAGTGGATTTGTCTGTTAGGGCAGATATATAACTCGTTATATATTCCTTAAACAACGAATGTGTGTCCTCATACTCATGAGGTATATATTACTCATAACTGCCACATATTGCACATCTTCTACGTTCATAAACCAAATTACATACAGATTAAGTTGTATGCTTAACACACAGTCGTGATGCACATGCAAACTAATCCAACGTACACACACTCTTTGCAAAAACTTCATACATATTTAGCATACACAACTTCAACTGTGGCGCATAAATGATGCCCATCATGCGGCATAATTGCCACTCGATACTTTCGAGTGACTATATAAGCTATATTCGTGCCATATATGATGCATGTATGCGCGCCATGTTCTTTTTTCGCTGGAAACTGGAAAGCGCGTCGGAGCGCGACCGTTTACGCGATCGCCGCGAATCTTTTACTTTACAAATTGTTTCTCCGCATTAATCACTGTACTTACGGTACTTTCACTAATTTGGCGCGACTTATCGCAGTGCCGAGTACTTTTCCAAATATATTTGTTTCTGCGCGGCCCGACGCCATTATGCAATTACGCGGCGTTGCGGGAAGTCGGGCACACTCGTTTAATCATCAAGTCGCGCGTAGAACCGAAATTATTGCCGCGAAATACCCGCACTGATGTATCGCGACCGGCAAAATCGCGCAGATGGCGCAACAATCGCGATTTTCTTCGGCGTTTGTCTGACGACGGAACCACGGCAATTGTCTTTTATACGGAGGATTTGGAAGAATCGGAACGAAAAATCGCGTAATGGAGTTGTCGCGTCTTGGATAATTGCGCGAGTGTTACGGCGAATTGCGACCTCGTTCCCGCGCAATTGCGGCGACTAAACATCTGACACCTGGCGGCATCAGCGAGCATATTTGTTTGCGATGTAAATCACTTTGACTCGAGGTCCCTTTGTCCTGGGAAACTGGCGGGAAACTCGTTTTTCGAGATGTGAGGCGAGGGGAAGTAGGCGGTTTGTCTTGGCGACGAAATGTTTTAGACGAATTTTGGAATTTGGTGACTTAGGTGAAAAACTGACTTATACGGGTTCAAATCTTCGACATATCTCACTGGGATGGGATATTCAGTTTTATTTTCGATATCCCGCGTGAAAACAATTGGTATAGCAACAGTATGGCAACAGTATGGCAACAGTATAGCAACAGTATGGCAACAGTATGGCAACAGTATGGCAACGGTATGGCAACAGTATGGCAACGGTATGGCAACAGTATGGCAACAGTATGGCAACAGTATGGCAATAGTATGGCAACAGAAAACAGTTAATGCTGTAGTTATGGCAGCAAATATTTTTTCTGTACTAACTACAAAAACGTTTCTAGGCGATTTTACATGGCTTCCAGAGTCAAATTCCATTGATGGTTCCAAGCCAAATTTTATCGTCAGAACACCGATTGTTCATCTTTTAGCTGTTACAATTTACAAACTGTATTCAAACTTGTTTTCAAAACACTAAAGCTTTGATGTCTTTAAAAGAACTCTTTTTTCCGAGTCTACTCAGACTTTCTTCATCTTCGCCATCCCTTTCAGTCGCTCGATTTTCATCGCTCTCATTCTCCTAATCCTTTTCGCGTCAATTCATTCCAGCCCCCGATCCCGTCACATTTTCCCAATTATTCTTCCTCGTCGAACATTCCTTCACTCATTCTCGAACTTTGCCAATTCATACAACGCAACATAAAACGCCTCGCAAGCTCGGATTTCGGAACTTTTCTCAGACGCGAACTTTTTCCTCCCCTCTTTCCTCCCAGCTCCTCAGCTCCACTGACATTATTGCGCAACGCTTAAATTAAAATCCCATCCCCGATTTCACTCTCCCGCGATACGCTCGAGCGCCGCAGAAATAATTGTGTTTTGTTTGACTGCTTATTGTATCGGCCGTACGTCACCCGCGAACCTTTTTAATTATATTTGCAATTACGCGCGGACCGAGTCAATTGCGCGTCGCGAGAAACCGCAACCCCATTAAAATGATTGATCGAACGTTAATGACTGGAATCGGAAGCGCCGACCGAATTCGCGCGCCGGCTTCCGGCAGGCCGTCCCCACTTGACGAATCGACGATAATAAGCTTGGCTCGCGTTAACGATCGGTCGATTGATTTTTACGCGCTTTTTCGAAGTAAAAGTGCGCGCGCTCGTAAATCACGTTCTGCCTCGCGGACGCGCGATTAGATCTTCGCGAGAAGCGGAAGCCGCGTGGCTGAATTAAACGCCGATGATATCGGCGGGCCGAATGAAAAGGCGCCGCCGAGTAATTGCGATTGCGCCGATGCGCCGCGGAATCGACCGGAAAACCGGCGAAAGGATTATGAATTTTCATTTCGCGCGCGCGGGAAAAGTCCCGCCGGTGAAATTACGCGAGCGGGGAAAAACTTTCTCGAAATTTTCGCGATGTGACTGACGGAGGTGGGGGTTGTGTAAGGAGGATGCAATTATGCAATTGGTGTAACCGATTTTTGCGACGACACTCTTAGAAATATACGATTTGATTAAAAAAGCCTGTCTGATTTAAGAAGAATCGGTGTAAAAAATGTTGCATATACGTCACTTATATATCGCATATATGTCACATATATGTCGGATATATATACAATTAAAAATACATTCCACCAGATAGTATAAAAACAGATTTCCATCTGTATTTATACTATTTTTTATATGGCTAGTCGTTTCTAGTAGATTTTTTAACAGTCGATTAAAGCTTGATGGAAAAAAGGGTGGTGGGTGAGAGAATATAGGATATAAATTGATAATATCAAATATTTATTAAAAAAATTGTATGTTGTTATTTATAGATTGTTCAATATCTTTTGAAAGGAGATGTATAAAAAATGAACATTTACTGTAGAAAATCGTTAAATCCATCTTCCTATACCGAATAATTGTGATTACTATCTGAAAAGTTTTGAAATTATACGAAAATTGGTAACTTTCAGAGTTTTCTCGAAAATTATGATCAATTCTACAGCCATTTATGCTAATTTCTTGTAATTTCTTTCTAAGAAGTAGAAGAAGAAATAAAAAAATCGAAAACTGTTTAAACGATTCCAAATGTTAACTCAATCTTCATACACAACAGCATTCAACAATACTTCACAACTGCTTTCGAGATTGAATGCTTGATTTCGAATTGTAAACGTCAGAACAGTAAATACCGCAACAAACTCAAACTCAACCAAACTTCGTAAAAACAAGAAATTGCATTTTTTCGAAACTTCTCAAACCTAAATTTTTCAAGATTTTCAAACTTAAAAAAACCCTTTTTCCTTTCGAGGGCCCCTCAAAACAACTGCCAGTTCCCCTAAAATCCCAGATCTTCCATACTGTAACATAGATTGCGTGAAATTACACATCATATTAAGTAATCAGATTACACAAGATGTTGTATAATTTTCCACATTCCCGTGAACAACGATCCTTTTAAGAATGAAAAGTCTGAAAATGTCTGATAAAATCTACAATTAAAGTCTGAAAACAGCTAAAAACTGAACTGAACTTTAGAATTTAACATTACTAAAAAAATGTTAAATTCATATTCAATATAAAATCTTGAAAATGAACATTTCCTGGTTAATTTTTTATAAGTATGTAATCTGACTCAATATCGCATCTAATTTAAAATCATTTTTACAGTGCAGCCTTAAAATCGCCGACTTTCTCGATCTTGACTTTCGAGGCATACCCAACTAAATAAATACAACGAATATATAAACATTGTTCGGTCTCCACGCAAACACGTCACGTTCAACTCGCGTTCCCGCCATGAAATACTCATTTCGCGCGCGTTAAATTAATTTGCTAAAATGCTTTTCTCCCATTACACCGCCTCCCTCTGTGTCTCGTCGCCCCCTCCCCTCTCCCCTCCCCCTCCCCTCTCCCCTCCCCCTCCTTCCTCTTTGGGTTGCGACACGCGACTTTATGTAACGCGACTCCTCGCGGATCCACTCGCGAAAAAAAAAATGTTTTTCGTATCAGAAAGCAAGTGCTTGCGGAAACCGTAATAAGGAAATTTTACTGCAAATGTGCAGTAAGCCGCACGCACACGGGCCGCGAGTTACGATTGCGCATGAGTTTTGACGCGCGCGCATGAATAATGCAGGCAACTGTAAAAACTTTATTGCAGTTATTCCATGTAGCGCGACCCGCGTTTTTATCGGCTTGCCGCGTTATTACGTGGATTTTGTGTTACAAGTACAAAGTGTTTGCGTTTTGAATCGAGATCGAGGGCGGATGCATTTGTACCACATTTTTGTGACAAACTTCATTTCGGGAAAAAAAAAGGATTTCTCGAGAACGAGGTTGATACATGTAGAATTATGTTGCTGAAGTTCGAATGGATTTTTTTATTATCCGGAGAAGAAAGGGACTTTTGAAGTTTTGAACATTTTACATTTTGTAGATTTTTAAAACTTGCTTTTTAATGGGAAAATAATGACGATGATAACGGAACTGGAGAGGGAAATGTACCGTGGAATTGTTCTGCTAATGTATCTTTTTGCAAATTCATTTTTAATAAAGAATTTAAATAAAAGCGATTTTCAGTTTATTTTGTACACATTTTCCTACATTTACAGTACAAATGCTGCATGACACATTTATTTTCTGAATTATCAATTTTCTCATTGTTGAATATGATTCGAGATGAGAAAATAAAAAAAATTTTTTTTCACTTCATTTATTTTTAACCTATCATAACATCCCTAGAGAAAGTAGGAATATATTAGCCATATAGGAAAAATATATTCCCAATATATGTTTTATAAAAAAATATATATTCAATATTTTCCTAATATATTCCCAATATATTCCCAACATATTATCAATTTTTGCAATATAATTGGAATATATTTCTAATTATTGCAATATATTGGAAATATGTCGGGAATATATCGGAAATATATCGACTTTATATGTCTTTTTTTTCCAGGAATGTTTCTCTTTTCATATTTGTTTTCATGAATACAGATTCTTAGTTTACTAACAATTCAATCATTCCAGTTAATCAAATCTGCCAGTATTCCGCAGACTCTTATTCAAAGGAGTCAATTTGTTCTCTGAAATTGTTCTTAAAGCCGAAAAATGTGGAAAAATCGCGACAACAAGCGCTTTTCATGAATTTCAACGTTCAACGCTCTCGACGAAGCGATCGACTTTATTCGTTCGCGTCTCGCGGATTTTGAGCGTATCCCCGTCGTTCGTCGGTCCGTTTTTATTATTATCAGCTCATTCAAAATGAACGAAGCCGGAAGAACCGTCGCGAAACCGGAGAAAAATCGCTGACAAATAAACCTCGCCGTATCCCGACTTGTCCTCCCATACGCCGAAAAAAGAAAAACACGCTCTGATATGATGTTTTCCTCCGAGAAAAAAGTTAATGGCCCCGCCCGTTGTTTGTCGCCTTTTTCCTTTCTTTTTCTCTCCCCCATCGCCTTCTTTATCTCGGTTTCTCGATCTCTTTTTTCATTTTTTATTGTTCCTTCCAACTGGCGTTCGTCGTTCGTTCGCGTGTGCGTTGACCGTGATCATCTAATAACGCGTCGAGATTTTATTCAATCTCGTTTGGGAATGCGGCATTAAAATGAGAAAACGCGTGTTTAAACATTAAACTTTCGCGTAACGCAATTCATTCATTAATTACACGAAAAGCACGACCTCAATATGTAATCCACTTATCGCGACAACATCGGACGTTGTTCGAAACGCGATGTTATTTCGACGTTATAATTATCCAGTAGAATGTCGGACCGTTGAAAACTAATTCCGATTGGAAATCGATAGTGTAATGTTAAATCAAGTTCATTGGCATTTTTTAGGATTTGTAAAAACTTTTATGTACTTCCTGCTAAATGAAAGTTAATGTTAAATGAAAAGGTAAAATTACTTCTTCACTCTGACAAAGCGAGGTGATATCTAAATTAACTAACATAAGAATGAGAAGGAAATTCTTTGCAGAAGCAAGTGTATGGCTGAAAGAGATTTTTTTCTTTTATTTAAACATTTGCGTAATATAGGAAACACTTGGAAAGTTTCGAAAGACTTCGGGACGTGTTACTTGACTGAGTATTTTGTTTTAGGAAGTTAGAAAATTAGCACTCGGTTCTTCGTTCGATCACCTTCCTGCTGTATTTCTGACCAGGTATATTCGAATTTCTTATTGGTCCTAAATAATTCAACATTTTCCTCAAGTTTTCGTACACAAATACATTTTTAGTTAACTGTCCTTGTCTGAAAAAAGGTAAAAATTAATTTCTGACTGATCGTCCGAAACGATCTCCTACCATCCACTCTCGATGAAAAAACTCGACTTTCGAAATCTCGTGATTTTAGGCACAGAGAAATCTTGCAAAATTTTCCGGTAAATGGCGCTTGAAACTACTTACTACTCCACTTACAAACAATGCGGGTGCGTCTCACCCTACACCCAAGTAGGCTATTTGCTTTGTAATTAGCGGTTGAAAAAGGCGCGTTTGATAAGTCGCGAACACCGCGACTTGGTAATAACCCGGCGTGTTAATGCATATGTTTATTGATAATGTGCACGACGGCGGACCCAGGCTTCCGTCTCTTTTGTTCCGCGGTTTCTTTTCCGCGGAACGCCATTTTGATAATTATCATATAAATTACGCGCTCTTTATGCGCGAACAATGCGCTGACAATGGCAAGTTTCGCGGCTGATCTGCATGAGAGGAAACGGCCGAAAAGAAAGACAAATCCGCTTTCGGGGATGGAAGAGTGTATTTTTGCACCGGAGTTGCCGGTCTTCCATTATGATTCATTGCAAGGGACTTTGCGCAAGTCGTATATCAAAGAGCTTAGAAACAGTTGAACAGTTGAAGACCCGGAAGTGTCTTGTCTTCCCAGGTCGTCATATTTTAGGTTCAGTCGATTTAGATTTGTTGGAATGGTGATATCCTCTGACCAGGTTCAGGTGTATCCTCAACGGAAACTGAGAATCGTCAGGACTCATCTTCTTAGAAGACATCTACTTTCACTTCTACTGATGACAATGAAAGAAGATGTGCAGGCCTCTTTTAGGTAAATTCTTTCTCCAAAGGGATAGAACCAAGGCCTTCTTCTATGCAACGTCGAACTCTCTCTAAAGAGTCCATTATTACCCACCACATCACCTTCAGACACTTCTCCTTCTGCAATCAGACTCGGTAATGAAGATCTCGAAGCTTCTACCACGGTTTCGTTCCCCAGCAGGTGACACCGATGACGTTTCCCAACAGAAAACGTCCTCCCTACTTTCGCGTCGCACTGAAACATAACCTTATTTTCACCCGAGCGACCTCACTCCCCAATTAATCAAACCAGCCAAACCAATCTTCCAAGCCACCTAATCACGATTTAATCGTTCGCGTGTCACCGCAAATTATCCGTTCCAGCAGACGCAAGCCTCGACCGTGTCGTGGCAAGTTATAATTTGTCGCGGGTACGCATATGAAAGCGAGTGCCGCAGAAGAAGACGGGTCTGACTCGGCGTAGACACGCTCAGTGACAGTGAAAGGCCGTCGGTTTTGCCGATGAAAACGCCGTTAGAATCGCGTGTTCGCGTTATGGAACATAGGTTAAGGCCGGACCGACGGTTGGACAGGATCGCCACGCGAAAACGACCGGGTCGTAAGGTCAGAACAAAGCCGGCACTCCCTGGTTCCTTCGCTTTTGTGTATTTATCAGCAGGGCGTCCGTACAAAAAACGTCATGGCTTTGCCGTAATTACTCTTATTCTTCTAGATATGTACATGGTGAGAGAGCGTTGGTTTCGGATGCGGGGTGACGACGTGACATGTATAATCAATAAATTAAACGATCGCTTTGGAATAACTGATCGAATGGCGGAGAACGCGCCAATGGGTGAGCGACTTTCGTTACGCCGCTACAGCATTTAGACTCGGCAAACGGCAATTCTCCGTCTTCAGTGTTTTTGGCTCGTTCGCAATTAGGGCCTTGGTCTCGTCGGGGCAGACAGTGATCCTGGAAAGAAGACATATTTTTATTAAACATTTTGCCTGCGTTCGTACACTCCCGTACAAAAAATTTATTGACAGTTTACTTCTCCATAGCGAAGAGCGCCTCTACAGGAGCACATGAGAACTAAACTGCCAACAAATTTTTTGTATGGGAGTGTACCATCCCTGATTTTGCTGTCTGCGCTTCTGTTCATCGGTTTCTGCATTGTCTTCATGGAAACGAACCTTTGAGTTTTAATGAAAGAAAGATTTTTTTTACCATGAACGTCGGTAAAACAGTTTCGAGCTGCGAGCTAGCTTTATTCCGCAATTTTTTCACTTTCGACTAGATTGCAAAGAAGTGACGTCTACAGTATTTTCCTCCATTTAGTTCACTCATTAGAAGAGGACAATTGCTTGCTACAGTCCGAGTCAGATTGTGCTGAGGTCATGTCGAAAGTGCTATTACCGACATTACAGTTTTCTCAAAATACGGTTAAATGACGTTTGCAATCATTTAAACAGCAGAGCGACATTTTCTCACTTTTTTTACACGTGTTTACCACAGAATCAATTTATTTTACGATTGATTGTCCAAAAGCCGTGATCTCTAGATTTCGAGGTGGGACAATCGACATGGCCTTAAGGCTCGTTTCCATGTAAATTTTTTAGGAATTTGATCAGGAACAGGATTTCTGGAAATTTTCACTTCAGAAACAACTGAAGCTAATTCCAAGACGAAGGTTTATAAACGGTTTCAAGGAAAAGTTGGCGAGCCTTTGGCACTTACCCTTTATGAAATTCAAGGCTGTCGAGGGTGACCGAGTCGACGTAAACGCGGGGCATATGCAAAAGCCGCCAGGTCAATGGATTGAAGACGGAAGTTTGGTATTCCCACGCTATTTCTACCGCTTCCGGTTCGCCGACCACGTCGCCGGGTAATACGACCGTGTGAGTACTTCCAGGTTCGTAGTAACGCGAGTGCTCGCTAAACGGTATCCTTTCACTGATTTTCCCATTCTTGCCGATGACTCGTAACGTGAACAAGCCGACCTCGCCGCCGTGGTCCAAGCTCTCGTCCGTCTTTGACACGTTTATGGTTACGCGGTAATGGCCACCTGCGTAATCGAAAAACCATTTCCCATCATTCAGGTTGTAGTTACGGAGGATGTTCGGAATTCGCAATGCGGCGATTTTCGAGTTACACCAGGACGGTGGGGCAGTCCTGGTGTTTGCAGTCGTTACGGGTTTATTGACGTATAGCAAAATTGATATCGAAATTCCGACGGATGCTTTACTCACGACAAAACGGCTTTGCGGGTCCAGTCATCAGATAAACGGACGCCGGGTAGTTGCCTGGGTGCGCGTCAAAGCCGAACCTGGGACAATATTGATTGACGCAATCAAAGCAGGAGCCTTCCTGAAATCGCTCCCAGGAACTGCACGGCACCGCCAAGAACGGACACTCCGTGTTTATGCTTTCGATGAAGTAATCGTAGCTGCGGATGTGGTTACAACCCAAGAATCTTTTGATCCCTGCAACCGGTCCAATAGTTTGTCAGATAGGGTAATCGAAATCGAAGCTAGAGTAGAGTACACTTAATGGACAGGTTCGATACAGTGAATTAAAGACAGTGGAGAGAAACATGGTGAATTAGTAGCAAAAACTATTGAAGATTTTATCTTTCTACTATCTTTCTTTATCTGTTTTTTATCTTTCTCTATCGTTGTAATACATGAAAATAATTTTTAATAACGAATGATACCCGAGTCAGTTTACTATATAGGTTCCACTCAGAGGTTCCTACATAGGTCTTCTCATGGGTTCTCATATTGATTCTTTCAATAAGGCTCTCGTGGAAAAAATTTCAAATAGCTGTCCTGGCAGGATCGCCATGTTAACGAGAATGTTTCAGGTAACTCAAATTTGAAGTCAGTATGAAACCAATTCAAATAGTGATCCTGCAGGATCGCCAGGTTGGTGCTCGCGTGGCATTAGTCCGGATATAGTCTGGCACAGAAGGTATCAAGACTGAATAGAGTCTGGATAGAGTCTGGCAATAGTCTGGGAAACGATCCTGAGCCAGACTATATCCAGACTATTGCCAGACTGAAATGAGTCTGGCAATAGTCTGGGCACAGTCTGGATGTAGTCTGGCAATAGTCCGGTGGCCAGACTAAATCCTGATTTTTTTTTCACTCAGGAGATACCACGTACAAAAATTCTGGTACAAACCTCGGAAGAAGCTGCCACGCTCCAAGCTGATCGAGTTCAAAACGCCCTCGTTACAGCCCGGCTGATTCCGTCCGCCATTAGGATAATAATCGATGTGCGCCACAGGCTGACTTATGCCAAGTCCTCCACTCATAAAGGGACTGCAATCCGTGTGAATGGCAGTCACGAATTCCGCATCTGTCGGGTCGAGGCGCACCATCGGCGAGGTGTTGCTGAAGTGCGGCTCGGCCGGGTCCAGGCCTGGAATTAAAATTTCAGATCTCGTGATGCGCTCGCGCCACCGATAATTCGCCGCGGCGGCGACAAAAAATGGCTTTTCAAGCACCGAAGAATACGCCCTCGTTAACTACGCTCCGCGTCCATTATTTACGACGACTCGGCGGCAATTTTGTCATCCGACCGGTTTTCGTTTGGTTTGTCAAGGGCCCCATGAAATATGCATTGGCCCACTTGGGTATTTGCATTTGCGCCCGCGCAAAATGGCGCTTTCGAAAACGGACGTAAAAACGCGCTTCCGCAGACGAGGCTCTCGGATTTTTCGTTCGGCTAGCGATTTTGCTGACTTCCGCATTCCTAATCAAATTTCTCCGTCAGCCGGGGCAAGACAAAAAGAGCGATCGCCGTAAAAAGCGGTGGCAACGCTCGGCAGTCCGCCCGGCTAACAGCCAATCAACCTTTTTCTTTGGCCCGACACACGACGCGTTACGTAAGCTATCGATCTCATTGGGAACTACTAGGGCAGCATGTCGACGCGCGGGTCGCCGGCTCGATTCCGCGAGATTAGGCTCGTCAGAAACACGAATCTCGTTGGGGAAATCGCCGAGTCACCTGACTAATAAATGGTACCCCACTGACCCCGTCACGAAGGCTGTTGTCGTTTTCAAGTTAAACTATACCAGGTCGTAGATACATTTGAACTGTACGATTGGAGATCAATCGAGAACTAATCGTTACCATTGAAGGCTGAAGGAACTTTGAGGCGGTCCTTAGAGTGGTGATACAAAGGTGAAAGTTGTCGTTCGTCCTTGAAAGACACTTATATTCAAAGGTATAGGGAGGAGACAAATTTTGATACCTACTGCGTATTTATCTACTTTAGGGAATTTAGAGAATTCGTCGAATTGTATTAGTCAGGTCCCTTATTCACTTACCCACCAGCGTATTGAAATTTAGCCATATAGGATAGGGAAATTTGATTAATCCTTCAGACATCTGGTTACTTTTTCCAAAATCCTGACAATGCTACCTAAGTTTGACAGTTCAACGAATCTGGAAGTTTTTGATGCTTTGTGAGGACAATAGCCAATGAAACAGAATATGACACATCCAGTAGATGTCACGAGACTTGCGGGCACCATCGCCCGAAGATAGAATCGAAGTAAACAGCAGTAGTAAGGGAGCAGGTAGGAATAAGAAGTGGCAGACAGGATCAAGCACTCTGAATTCCGATTCGTAAAAAAGGGACATCGGGAAGAATGAGACAACAGCACCGCGCTGATCAATACTGCAGTGCCGTGGTATTGACCGCAACGGCACAACAATGTACCGTTGAAAATGTAATTATCAGTCGAAGAAAAAGTTGATTCGCGCGAGGTGCCGTTTAATCGAGCGCGTCCGCGCGCCATCGACCGCGCCCGAGTCCGGGCAAATTAAATAGCAATTAATTTATGTTTGGCGCGGCAAATTGATTCCTTGCGATCGATATTCCGGCAACGGGTTTTTGCGAAAATTTTCGAGTGGCCGCGCGACCGACGGCGTATTGATTTTTAGGTTAGGCGGGGCCGGGTGAATTCGGATCCCGGACGGTGGGAAAAATTTTTCGCGACAAATTTGTTGGGAAACCGTCGGGAAAATTGTAGAATCAGAGAGGGTTAGGGAAAAAGTAGACCGAGTTTATTCTGACGCTTGTTTCCGATCAAGATATAACTTTGTGAATCAATATGACTTGGTTGTGGTGTCAATTAGTAAAGAGCGGATTAAAGATTCAGGGTAAAAGGTACAATATAGAACGGGAAGCTTAAGACGGACCCCCAAATTAATAATACGACTGCTTATTAAGTAAACGTTCGCCAACGCGAATTTATCTACAAACGACGAGAATCTCTCGCCTTTCGGCATCGGGGCTTAATTAAAATCAACATAACAAATACGAGCATTTTCAATTAAAATTATTCCCCGTCGCGCAAAATCATTTCCAATAAAAAATAGCATTTTCCTGCAGACCGACAAAACGTCGGACTAATGCACTTTTCGCATTACTTCCGCAGTAACGCACTTTTTCATTTTCCGGCTACCCATTTTTTCGGTTCGGTATAGTCAGCAAACGCCAAATTTGGAACCAAGAGAACCGTTCCGTCGTTTCGGACTTAAAGGAATTTTTTTCGATAATTGACTAATACCGTTCCCGTCAGGAAAGGCGAAAGAGGGAAGAAAAACTGGCACAGCCAGCGAAGAAGCTTGACCCAGAGTTGCACGCACTGACAGCAGCGACTCTTTTCAGTCGCCAGTAAATTGCTGAAGTAAAAGACAGTATTGTTAGTTTTCAAATACGGCCAGGACGATTTCTACCTCGTCCGCGATTTAATTAACCGCCGTTCCCAACGTCACGGCAATTTATTCGACTCTTACCTACTTCTCTCGGAAAAGGGGAAGGAGAAGGAAAGCAAAGAAAAAATGCAATACCAGTTTAACGCACGCGTCGATTCGATGATGGCACCGAATCCGCGCTCCTTCTCGAGTCTTCGAGCGAAACACAATAAGCGCTTCTCTTGGCGTCGAATCCGGTCTTTCGAAAAGTCGATTGGACTGTGCAGCGGATCGCACCGTGCAAATACGCTGCAACGGTTATAATCAAAGTTTATGACAACATCGCTCGATGTCTCTTGGACCGAAAAACAACTTCGCCTCTTTACGTAAACAGTCGCGGCGCGCTTTCCACCAGAATTTCCAGTTCGAGTCGGCAGTAGTTCGGCGGGAATGATTCATAAAGAGGTGCGACGAAGGTCGGAAAGTGATGCGCATCGACGTTCGAGAGTGGGAGGAGAGAGCGCGACTTTTGTTCGACAAGTTATAAATCATCCTTGAGAGGTGATCGAGGATTTCGCACGTTGACGGCGAAATTGCTATAATTGAATCGAACTGTCTTAAAAAGTTTAACGCTGTCATTGAGCCCGCCGGCATGATTGAAGACTCGCCTTCGCTTGTAACAGTTGCTGTCTGTAAAGCCATCTAACGTGTCACAACTAAGTTTATTATGGTCGACGAAATTGATCGGTGTTGTTCATCGGACGGGACTTTGCGTCTCGGTGTACCTAGACGGTGTCGTTAATTGATCTGCCGGTTGACATGATTGTTCGAGCAGCGGTGTTTTTGATCGCAAGCAAAAACGATTTGAGCCGGGGATGGATTAGACGAACTTAGCTGGGGTCTGAGGAAAGATAACTTAGGAGCTTGGCGATAGGTATTAACCTGGATCGGTCAGACTTTGGGAGTTAATAAGGAGGGAATCGGGTAGGAGGATTTAGAATTTTGGAAGTCTTCTGAATAAGATACAGATTAAGTCTTTGTCCAACTGGGGGAACAGATTCGGAGGAATACTGAGATAGAAAGTGTAGGGGAGAGTTAGAGGATCAATTTGGGATTACAAATGTTGGAAAATGAAGACTAAATCATGTCTCAAAAGTACTCTTCTTCAGATCGAAGTAGAAGTTAAAAAGGATAATTGTAATACAGAACGGTAACTTCTAGTCCTAAATCTATCAAGACTTGATCAGAAGTGCACACCAGTTTTTCTTCCTAACCAAATCTCTACTGGCTTTGGTTCGAATACAGATCTACCTAGCAATCATCTAGAATTTCTCCCAAACTTCAGTCCAAGGTCTCCAACCCTACTCTCCACCTTCTCTATCCCTCGAAACATCTGCAGAAGATCATCTTTCTCACTTCATCTTCTAAACTCTGGTTCGAATACAGATCTACTCTAGCAATCATCTAGAATTTCTCCCAAATCTTCAATCCAAGGTCTCCATCTTTACTCTCCACCTTCTCTAACCCTCGAAACATCTGCAGAAGGTCATCTGCCTCACCCCATCTTCTAAACAGAACCTTATATCTTCAAATCCAGATGACGACTAACCACCCCAGACATTTTCCGCATCCTCCAGCGCCACATCATCTCCCAACTATCCAGCACCTACCAGAACCAATTGCCCACCCAGAATGCTGCCTTTTTCCGGCACCCTGGCGGTCTGGATGTTCCCCTGATCGATTGCTCCTTAATCGGACACCTACGCAAATATTCGGGCGTTTCCGGTGCGGGCATTGTCTGCGCCGGCCGGTCTCCTTCGTTTCGGCCTTGTGCCGTCTAGTTCGCAGCTCTCTTTGGGCGCGCGCGCTGATGAAAGCAGAGAAAACAAACAACGCCGCGCATAATTATGCGCCGAGCGTCGTTGCGCAATCGAGGCTTCGCGCACGCCGGATTGACCAAGCGCGGCGCGCGGCGCTGAATGATCGACGCCGTTTTTCGTCCGTTTGCCATCCTTGACAAGCGTTATTGATGTTAAACGATTTAAACGAACGACGGGAATTTGTCTTTGTCGGCGTAGCGCGTTTTTTTCGCTCGCTGTTTGCCTTTTTTTCGTCGTCAAATCGCATTGAGAAAAATCGCCATCCAGTCCCAAATGGGACGAATTTGCGATCCGCTGTCGCGATGTCGCGGATTTATCGCGCAATCGATAAATAAAGATTGCGCGCGACTTTTTGTCGGGATAATTGAATCCTCCGGTTGTTAGGTCCAGAGTCGCGCTTTGCGTTTCGCGACACGTAATGCGACGCGCGCAAACAGTCGCGTCTGATAAAAGTGTCGGCGTACAAAAAAGTGGCATTTAACGTGCCGCCGCGGGAGCTTGACTCTTACAGGGACTTGATATATCGCCCGGGAAAGCTCAGACGTCGGGATTAATATTTCCTACGGGCACAGTTTTAGCTGAAAAAATGGTTTCCAGGTGAAAAAACCTAGTCTGCCATTGATCATTAACTGGGCCAACGTTGGCCCGCGATTGGCGGCCAACTGCCGGCAGACATCAGTCAATATTTGCCAGTACTGGCCCAGTGTTGAGCCCTTTGCTTTTTTCTTATGGGTTTCAGAACGTTGTATCCGAAATCAAAGAAAAAGATATCAATTACGAAAGGTGTAGAAAGTCATCTGGCAATTGACTGAAACTTGAACTGCCGACTCCGTTTGGATAGACTAATTCATAAGTTCTGATGAACCCTAAGACGTATCGTATATAATTATCCGTCGGTTATTAGAGAAAACCGGCTCCGTCAGCATAGTTGCGCGAGAATCTAGACTCCCTGTGACATTCAGGGACAAAGTATTGACCTTCTTACGTTAAGATTTGCGAAACGAGAAAATGGGTCAAAACCGTGGGAATCAGCATAAGTCAATCTTCCGATGAGTGTCGCCGTTCAATGGCTGAGGTACCGAGGACGAGCGAGATTGTTCGTAAATATTCATTTCTGACGCGGGGTTTTGATTGTGGCACCTTGCGACGTGCTTTCGAACAATGCATGTCAGGTTTCAATGAAGAGGATAAATCATCCCGCTGCCAGGGGGAGAGGGCTGAATACACGGGGGCTTTCGCGGTGATAAATAAAGTTTCGGGTGGACGGCGAGGTGCAGTCGCAGTGGATGGTTGTCTTTGGAATGCGCAATTCGAAGAGCTGCGAGGTGGAGGGTGAGGATGTGGAAGGTAATTTGGTGTTGTCCCAAAGGGTTTCCTAAAGTAGAATGAAAAAGGTTTTGAGTAATGTTCAAAGGTTGGAAATGCGAGGAAAGCTTGAGGTTCATTGAATTTAAAGAGAGGTTTGCGGACGGGTGTGATATCTGAGTGGAGTTATGAACATCAAACAAGACCAACACATATTTTTAGAAAACGACTTACCCATTTTCAAATTATCTCTATTATTTAACTCTAATACCACCTACCAAATCTCTATGCCATCTTTATCTCAAAATTAGGGTTTCTCTACTGTCCTATATGAAAAAGTCCAGACAAACCCAGAATCCATTTAATTTCCTCAATCTGTCTATCTAACCCACCCTAAAACCAAGCCCCTCAATCCTCATTGATTGAGCCTTCACATACCTGTGATTCTGCCCAATTTATGTCGGTAATGCAGTCTCAAATTGTAACCGACATAACCACATGTGTGTGCTCCGAGGCTGTGTCCGATGCAGTGGGTCCGAGGTGGCTGGATTTTGCCGACCTCGATCAGTTGCGAGATCAATCTGGCCGTCATAGCCCCCACCAACCTGGTGTTCGCGACAGCTTGAGTGTAAGGTGGTCCGGCTCCACCGATCCAATTCACCACCACTACGTTCGCATCCTCGCGCTCCAGAAGCTCCCCCATCGTTCGCTGAAAAAATCCAACGGAAGCAGTCATTCCAATCCCAGAATGGAATGTAGGTCATCTAAGGCAATAGGCAGCTTTAACATTACTTTTGATGAATCCATGAACCAAGGATGATGAATCCAAGGACTCATCATGCTTTGATCGATGAATCCAAGGATTCATCATCCTTGGATCGATGAATCCAAGGACTCATCATCCTAGGATTGATGAATCCAAGGATGCATCATCCTTGGATCGATGAGTCCAAGGAGTCACCATCCTTGGATCGATGAATCCAAAGACTCATCATCGTTGGATCGATGAATCCAAGGACTCATCATCCTTGGATCGATGAACCCAAGGATGCATCATCCTTGGATCGATGAATCCAAGGGTGCATCATCCTTGAATGGATGATCCAAGGATTCACCATCCTTGAATCGAAGAATCCAAGGATTCGTCATCCTTGGATTGAATCCTATCAATCCAAGGATGGAGAGAATCCATTAAGAGTGTCTTTATTTTGATGTTATCCGGTTCAAGCAATCGTACGTATGAGATACTGCGAATAATCTTCCTTTCCAATTTAGGAATTTGAGAATAGTGAAAGAAGAAGAAGAGAATAGTAAATCCGGGTTGAATTTAGCGTTCCTCGTCTTTCGCAGGCACTTTTCGTTGCCCTTGCAGGCGTAACAAGAAATTGTGGGATTTTATGCAGACTCACCAGGACCCATGTTTTGTCCCCGTTGTCCAAGTAGCCGTGTATAATTAGGTAGAGATTAGCGTCGCTGAGCAGTGGCGACTCGCGCACGACGTCTAAATCGTCGATGATTAATGCGTAGGGCTGCTTGACGGTGTTGCGGGTGTACAGCATGTAGCGCGGGTTCACTGTGTCGGGGCGTCCGGGGAACAGTGACACCGGACGGTTCTCTCCGGACCAGGGTTCGCCGATGTAAAAACAGCCGTACGGCTGGTAGCATCGCCACATGTACCACTCTGGTGAAATGAATCGTTCAGTGAGATGCCTGTTTAGTCGTTTAAGCGGATTCGTGCAGAGAAGAACGGTTTTGCTTTTGGATATGCACAGGGAAAAATCGCACTGACAGTGGTTGCGAGCTGCACTGGCTAATGCAATTTCGACCAGGCATGTTTTGCTGGACAGTGAATGCGAATGTGCTGGTAATTACTGAAGTTGATTCAGAAATCAACATACTGAATTGAAACGCATTCGGAAACGCTGGAAGGAAATTATGTTAGATTATTTTGGTTATCAAATTATTTTCGTGAAATTTTTTACAATTGCTAGAGTTCACATCTCAGTCTCAGCTGTAAAAAAGTTGAACCAACGTTTGAATTAAATGATATGAATTAAATTTCAAAACCATCTTAAGATTCGTAAAAAATATCGAATTTCCCAACCCCCAAAATCTTAGAGTACCTAAAACCTAAAAACCGAGATTGCCCCTGGCGTTTGATTTCCCTCAATGCCTTCAGTATCACTGCAGCACTCAATCGCCAGGGGACGAGCCAAGCAGCGAAACTTTGTAAAATTAATTACGGCGTAATAACGGCGAATTATCGTTATTTTCGCGAGCTCCAATTGTCTTAATTAAATTCCAATCGCGGATAATTATCGGTCGCGCTCGCAATCGTCTCGCCGGATAAACGTTTATCGGCGTCGGATTAATTGGCAATAACGGTGATTAGCGGCTGGAAATTTTTCGCGCTCCTGATGGCCGCGGGGGAGGGGCCGGGGAACACCGCTGCGTCGCCGTTGACGAGGCGCAAAGATCCCGCGTCAGCCGTGGAACGACGCGTAATCTACGGCGCGACTTAGCGCAACAGATTGAAATTCTTCGGAACTACATTAAGTACCATAAAATGGGCTTTACGGGATTAGCGTGATACTCGTTTAAGCACGATATATGTAATAAAATTAAAGCCGCGCAGGAAATGCATTCTAAGTCGTGAATTCGAGCCGGTCCGCTCGTCATTCCGGCACTTCGTTTTAATCCAGTTCGCCCCGAATTCTGATCCGATTAGCGTGTGTTTGTCCGAATCAGCGGGGATTGCGCGGCCAAAAAATTGTTTATCGTCCGTGAAATTCGGCGCTTTCGACGGGCGAAGTTTAAAGGGGATCGGTTCTTTGGATTTTGGTCTGCGCTGGGGAGGGGGGATGGCTAAGACGGAATTTGGGTCACTGGAGTAATTCCGGCGGTTCCGGTCAAAGGAGTGTTTTGGAGAGAGGATGCTGGAAAAAGGGAATGGTATTTCGAAATAATTAGAGAAATATGAGAATAATCCGTAGGGATGATGAACAAAGCTTAGTAAGGTCCATTTCGGAAAATATGGAAATTATTCATTTTTCATACATTTTTCTAATATTACCTTGCTTTTAATTAGTATAAAATTGAATACCCTGCCTTTAATAAAAGTTTTGGGAAAATTTTCATTTAAGCTTATATAAACGTTTGCGAAACGTTTTTTAAACGGTGTATAAACGTTTGGAGTACTTGTACAAAGTTGTACGAACGTTGTATAAACGTTTTCCAAACGTTTGTAGAACGTTAAATGAAACGTTTATCAAACATTTGGGGCTTTTCTCTTTCATACCAAAACAAACGCTCTCCAAACGTTGCATAAATGTTTGGAGAACGTTTATAAACGATGTATAAACGTTTTCCAAACGTTTATACAACGTTAAGAGATCCGTTTATCAAACATTTGGGGCTTTTCTCTTTCATACCAAAACAAACGTTGTATAAACGTTTATAAAACGTTAAATGAAACGTTTCTCAAACATTTGGGGCTTTTCTCTTCCATACCAAAACTTTCATCCAAGGTTCGAACCTCGTAACATCTGAAACTCGCGTCTCCAGATTTACCATTGACCGGAATTCGTGGAGCACATGGACGTCCGTTCCCGCGGGGTTATCGGCGCAACCGATAACGCATCATCTGCGTAAGCGCGTTGTTTTGGCTCGAGCGCGACACATGCGATTATGCCGCACACACGTGACTACACGCGATAGTTACACGGCTGCAACTTTCCGCATTCAAAGTTCGTAAATGACAATAATCGACGCGCGTGATTAATAGCCGTCGCTTAATTGAATTACCGCGACATTTTTTCGCGCCCCTTGGACCGAAACAGAGCCGGGAAAGGCTCGGGAAAATCAGCCGCAATCGATCTTGCCGGCGAAGATGTGTTTTCCGAGGATTTTTCTGGGGGTCGAATTCCGGGAAGCAAATTGTGTAACTCGCTCGAGGTCGATTTCTAATTTGGATTTTTCGCCGCGAGTATTTTCAGTCGATTCATGTTCCGGGGTTAAAAATACTTCGGAATCGACGTTATCTTTCGACGGGATAGATAAATTGCGTCGCTGCGCGATGCGGAAGAAAGAAGCGGCTTTTGGCAGGAACAAAATATTTCGGGATCTCGGAGCAATGGAAATTCGGCTAATTGAAATTAGTTGTTCGGAATTTGAGTTCCCGAGTTTCATTAAAATTAACCGAGTCTGGTAATAGTTCGGGGTATCCGATGTGTAGTATCGGTTTCGTTTTTGTAAACGTTATTACATTAGCGATAGAACTCGAGCAATGTTACATATTTCGATGGCTGGCTGGTATCTAAATAAAGCCGAAACAAGCTGCATAAGAAGGGGCATTTTAGTGAAATTAAAACATTTGCCATTGAGCTGAAACAACGACCGGTGTCTAAATCGAAATAGTCGTTTGTCCGATCTGACCGGTGATATTACGATCACTGCTTGCGTAGGATGACTGATCAAACGACGCAATTAGATTTTCAAAACATAATCAATGTTTATCAAGTTCGTGTAGCAGAAATTCTTGTGGATCGTAAAATCGTATTTGTTACGTCTATGCGTTGTGATAAACATTCATTTGTTTCAAACTTGACAAATTCTTGACATAATTCTTAATCAAAATTTACAGTTTAATGTTGTTTATTTTATTTGACAACGTACAATATTTGCTTATCATAATCCATTCACAGTTTACATGTCTTTAGCACATTTTTTAAACGAGCATGAACAAACTTAATTTCCATTTCGAATTTTCCATTTTGTCTTTTGTCTGACTTTTCTAATTCAAACCATTTAATTTATACCAACAAAGTGGAATAACAACTTTAAGCGGTCAAAATTTCATAACCCGTTTCTGAATTTTGTCAGTCACCTGGCAACCCCTTTAACATCTTACATGAAATGTTACCTTTGTTCCCACGAAAACACGTCAAACAGAACCGCCCCCTCACCTCACCTCGCTCGTTCCCAACAAAACCCTTTCTCGTATGCTCCCCCCAGAAAACCGACACTGAAAGAAGCGTATATTGTTTACAGAAACTGTAGTAGTATTAGTAATCCAAATGGATTTTCAAATATAAACAAAATTGTTATTTACATTTCTCGTTTCTAAATAATATAAATTGTCACGTAAACAGAAACCTTAACTGAAATTTCAACAAACTGATTTTATACTTCACTTAACATGTTTCATATCATGTTTTTTACATCACGACTTCTATTCACGATACCACAGAAACGTCTACCTCACAGAGTGCAAATCCACTAGATCCACCCAATAGTTGAACAATATACCCTGAAAAAATATGTCCACATAGGACAATCACTTATCTAATCCAGAAAATTTTCGATTTTAGACAATTTTTCTGTCTGAATCAGAAAAATTGTCATAGACAACCACTTTCTCAGTCTACCCTGAATAGAAAAGAATTAAATTTTTAACCGAATCCCGCCTTCGATTTGATGGAATTCAAGAAATTATGGGGGACCCACGTTGGGCGCCAAATTATCTCATTCTACATTCTATCCCTGCCATTTTTATTCAACCATCAATTCATTTCTATTCGTTTCTATGAAATACTTTTTCACGCCATTATCGACTCAGCACAGCAAAACACCCCGCATTACCGTCGTCGAAGTCGAACTTGTTTTCCTTCTCCTCCGGGGACAGAGTGGTCGTATCCAGGTCCGCTTTGCCCAGCTGCGTGTCGTTCGGCATCTTCGCCATCATGTTGGCGGTGTACATCATCATCAGCAGCGTCTCGTTGAAGAACATCGCGGCACTGTTCGCGCGCGGATCGCGCGGCTCCGGATCGGTACTGAGACTGGCACTCAGTCGACCGCGGCTAAGGCCATTTTGTCCGAAAATCGGGCTCACTGCCGTCCGGGAAGTGGCGTTCGCGCTGGCGAGTTGCTGTCCGCTCGCGGCTCAGATTCGGCGAGCACTGACGACCGTGCACGACATCTGCCGCGCGAGCAAAAATCCATTGACGTAAGTCGCGATAATCGGCCTGCGTGACGCGCCGCCGATCCGGCACACAATGTTTCACGAGATCGGCGCCTATCGCGGCTAGACGCCGCCGCAAAACAGTTAGGGCGAGCGGCAAAAATGCGACGGAGATCGCATCCCTGGAAAAGACAATGTTGCAAGGATGTGGCGCCCAACGTGGGACCCTGTCTCATCATTGCTGGGATGCCTTCCACTTGCGATCCGGTTGCCAGACTACAAGTTGCAACAAGATAGCAACAAGTTGGCATAAACATGGCAAGGATACAATACGGAAGGACATAATTTGGCGCCCAACGTGGGGCCCTCATCAATTCTTGAACTCCAAATCGTGGGACCCTGTCTCATCATTGCTGGGATGCCTTCCTCTTCCGATCCGGTTGCCAGACTATGATTATGGCAACAAGTTGGCATAAATATGGCAAGGATACAATGTGGAAGGACATAATTTGGCGCCCAACGTGGGTCCCTTATCAATTTTTGAACTCCAAATCGTGGGACTCTGTCTCATAATTGCTGGGATGCCTTCCTCTTCCGATCTGGTGGCCAGGCTACAAGTTGCAACAAGATAGCAACAAGTTGGCATAAACATGGCAAGGGTACAATACGGAAGGACATCATTTGGCGCCCAACGTGGGTCCCTCATCAATTCTTGAACTCAAAATTGTGGGATCCTGTCTCATCAATCCTGGGATGCCTTCCTCTTCCGATCCGGTTGCCAGTCTATGATATTGGCAACAAGTTGGCATAAACAAGGCAAGGATACTATATGGAAAGACATAATTTGACGCCCAACGCGGCTCCTCATCAATTCTTGAACTCCAAATCGTGGGTCCCTGTCTCATCATTGCTGGGATGCTTTCCTCTTCCGATCCGTTTGCCAGTGTATGATTCTGGCAACAAGTTGGCATAAACATGGCAAGGATACAATGTGGAAGGACATAATTTGGCGCCCAACGTGGGTCCCTCATTAATTCTTGAACTCCAAGTCGTGGGACCCTGCCTCATCATTGCTGGGATGCCTTCTTCTTCCGATCCGGTTGCCAGACTATGATTCAGGCAACAAGTTGGCATAATCATGGCAAGGATACAATGTGGAAGGACATAATTTGGCGCCCAACGTGGGTCCCTCATCAATTCTTGAACTCCAAATCGTGGGACCCTGTCTCATCATTGCTGGGATGCCTTCCTTTTCCGATCCGGTTGCCAGACTATGAGTGTAGCAACAAGTTGGAATAAATATGACAAGGATACAATATGGAAGGACATAATTTGGCGCCCAAAGTGGGTCCCTCATCAATTCTTGAATTCCAAATCGTGGGAACCTCTGTCATCATTGCTGGGATGCCTTCCTCTTCCGATCCGGGTGCCAGACTATGATTATAGCAACAAGTTGGCATAAACATGGCAAAGATACAATGTAGAAGGACATAATTTGGCTCCCAACGTGGGTCCCTCATCAATTCTTGAACTCCAAATCCTGTGAGATTCATGTGTACCAATCCTAGTAGAAATTGCATACGGACTGAAATTGGGACCCATGAGGGCATACCCCATTCCACGTTCGGCCCCACATGGGGATAAACGTGGAATGTTATTAGCCTCATGAGGGGCTGTAACGCCTTGCCCTTGAAATGCCAAAATTGGCATGCCACCCTTGTGCCACATGGGGCACAAGATATTTTATACGGGGTACGAGTTTAGACCTGACGGGGCAATCAATTAATTAGCAATCAGTTTCTGTAATACGAGATAAGTGTATTACCATTGAATGCTCCTTTACTTTAATGTATATAAACTATAACGAGCAACTTCAATATAAATAGGATTTTGGTGTATAGTTTCTGGACACATTTGCAACTCGCACTTCTTAAACTAAGGAAAAACTTGACATGTAAATTCGTTAGCAGTGAAATCTAAAAATATTCAATCAATTATCAATCAGTTTCTATAATACGAGATAAGTGTATTACTATTGAATGCTCCTTTACTTTAATGTATGTAAACTGTAACGAGCTATAATACAGTCTAGACTGTGCGATTTACAAAGTTAATGCTGATTACGTCGATCGATTGCCTCCTCCGGAATAGGAACAATGATTTTACGAGATTCGATTTTCACAACAGGACTTATCAAAAAATCATTGTTTTCAAAGAATAAATTAATAAAAACTGTTCGGCAATCAAATAATTTCATAATCTGTAATTTCGAATGAGGGTCAAATTGTTGTGTGAACCGCAACATACCGTCTTATTAACAGGAATATGAGTCATATCTGAAACAGATAAATCTAAGTGAACTCTGACACAATTTAAAATAAACATTTAATGCACAAGTCTCAAGAGCAAAAAAATTAAATCAATAGAAATTTATACAACACAATTCAAACTGACGCGATGTGCAATAAATATTTCCCAACAGTTTCGAAAAATAACAAATTTAACTCAATTGAAATGAAAAATGCAACAAAATGCACATAGAAAACATATAAAACCTAGAATTACGTCTTAAAAAATGTACATCCCAATAAAAATAACGGACCGCCCATATTCGATCCTGACCCTGTTATTTGAAATATTTAAAACGTTCATTCCCGTATTTTTCTGCGACCTGTCCTGGTTGCGCGTATCGCTTACTAAATTCTATTTTCACATAGAATTGTGGCATTAAATACGACAATATCGCCCTTCAAACACGTCACGATAAATTAATATCGAAAATATCCTCGAAAACCAATAAAATAATAATCTGACATGCTGCATCGCACTCGCCCCTAAAAAACGACGTTCGCCAATATTTGAAACGAATCGAATCAAATTATCCTTCATCAGTGTTGACATTAAAATTGACTGGTACCGCAAACGTCAAATCCAACTCGCAGTGTGTCTCGGAAAAAATATTCTCGTCTAATTTCGCTAACTTAATAACAATCTCCACGAATTCGTCTCACGTAAATCGTTTACCTGCAGCTGCACCTGATGACGAAGAATACGCGAGAAGAAAAAAAGGGGAGGGGGTAAACGATACTTACGACACAAGGCGAGCGCCCGTTATATTGATAAATCGATTTGTAAGTCAATTAGGAGGGATTTAACTCGCACTTAAGTAATCTAGGTAGCGTCTCAAAAAACACTTTAAGTACGTTTCATGACCACTACGGTTTAATACACTTAGACACTTGAAATAGCATCTCCTTGGGATAAGGTGTAAAAAAAGGTTCGCCTCGTGTTTTGCCGCATCCCAAACGCCCCGAAGAACCGTAATTATATTACCGGCTATGACTATTCAATTCGATTGCGAATGCATTTAGCTCGATTAAAACTGCTTAATTTTGAGTCAATTATAAGTAAAGTATTTTGAATATGAGTATTATTTTCCAACTTTAGAAATAAGTTTTTTAACTACGTATACAATATAAGTAAAAATATATTTGACATATATGGAATTATATATTTATGTATATATTTATTCTTTTATACTTTATGAATATGAAGAAAATATATAAAAAATATATAACTTTTCCCGAAAATATATTTTGCGAATATATTATTTTCCGTGCGGGTACAATTCGACCATGTACAACGATGCAATGCAATGTTTTCTCGGCAATTAAATAATGCCGAGGCGAACGGATGGTGCCAGTAATCTGGCCGACGTTTCCGTTTTTTCGGGTTCTTCTCCACGTTTCTCTGATGTTCTGGAGAAGTTCTTTTGCTGGTAGTTGTCTCGAGATTATCGTAATCTCAGTCTCTTCTGATTCAGAGTGGGGCGGAAATCGCTTCGAGTGCACCAGGGAATTCCCATAAGTAATTAATGTTTACACATTAATCAGACTGAAATGAGGTACATAAATCACTTTCCCTGAGAAAAATATTCCAGTACATTTTACTGTAGTTATACTATTCAGAATAATAGTATAACTTCCAACAACTCTTCCCAGATGATATTGTATATTTTACTTCAATTTTACTTCTTTCAGGTACTTTTATGAAAAACAGATTTTATTCCACCATTTAATAAATCTTTACATCAAATTACTCAATATATTAACAATTCAATAAAATGATCCACAATTAAAAATCACCATAGAAATATGACCATTCGCAGTCGTTTTGATAATCTATAAACAACATTCCCTAACAGACACACCTCTAAAACACGTAGATTCGACGTAGAATCTACGTCGAATCTACGTCGACGTAGATTTTACGTAGACTCCCCTTTTTCGACGTAGATTCGACATGGAATCTACGTCGAATCTACGTCGACGTAGATTCCACGTAGACTCCCCTTTTTCTACGTAGATTCGACGTGGAATCTACGTCGAATCTACGTCCGAATGTTCCTCCACGTAGAATCCACGTGGATTCCATGTTCGATGTCTACATGGGTATCAAAGTTCATCGCTCAAGCAACAGAAAATTGCATTTCAGCTCTGCCATTCGAACGACAGAAAGCGCAAACTATTTTTAGCGCTGAGAAAAACTGGTCGGTGGAAATTCATCTGGATGTTGACGCTATAATCAAGACGCAAAAATTGGATCAACAGGAACGTGTTGGTTCAATATTGAACGTTGCACATCCAGCCGCGTCTGAGAGACTCGATAACGCGGCGCGCAAGTTTCTCCTAATCGTGTTTATATTTGCATTAGAATGGAATTAATGGATTTACTATAACATTAAAATAAGCGCAATCTTGTTTGCCGCGACTTTTCGAGACAACAATTTTCATCACTTCCAAGAACGAGGCAGTCGTCGCGATAACATTTTGTTGACTTTCCCGTTTAGACGGCGCGATTACGCGGTCGCGATCGCCGATCGAAGATATAGGCCGATCGTGCCCGATCGCCGGACAAATATTGTTGTTGTGCAAGATTTTATGCGGACAAAAATAGGTCACGGCAATAGGATTGAGAACTGCCCAATTGCGAATGGAATTAACTCAACAGAAACCCTAACAGACACACCTCTAAAACACGTAGATTCGACGTGGAATCTACGTTGAATCTACGTCCGATTGTTCCTCCACGTAGAATCCACATGGATTCCATGTTCGATGTCTATATCTCATTTTTCTCCAAACTAACCTAAAAGAAGAAACGAAATACTCCGCTATTGAACCGAGTCAAAAATGTGTCTCGAACTCCAGACAATCGTCCATTCATCCTCGCTGCAAACGTCTATCTTCAACTTGTCTCTGTGTAACCAGTTCCGCTTTATCGGGCGCCACTCGGCACAATGATCTATGCATTAGCGTCCATATTTTCTTAATATAGATTTACACGTGTTGGACGATAATTCGCGCGCTGACGTACGCCCGATAACTCTTTATTAACTTCTATATTTGACTTCCGTAATCTCGTAGCGGCAATAAATCAAAATCACCTAAAACACGCAAACAGATTAGCCGTATTATAGGCGGGCGAAAAAATTGTGAGTCAACAGACATTTTTACTGATTCCCGGGCACAATTCACTTATCCCGAAAAGCGCGCGATAAACAATCGCCTGGGGGTACGAAAGTGCGCGCAAATAAGCTTTGCCGCGGACGATTATATATTGAGCATATTATTACTCGCGGCGCGATAAAGCGCCACCGATAAATATTCGATTGCCGGCAGCGCACGTCGCGCCGCGACGATCTGTACTTTGACTTAACACGGGGTACGAGTGCGTGTACATTATTTCGACGTTGCGCCCCGCAGCGGCGTCTTGAAGCGTTTATCTGCGCGGCCGAAGGTTGAATTAGAAATTAAAATCGGAGATGGTGACGTGAATACACGTTTCCGGGAGCGAGGCCTGCTTTTTATTCCGAGCGTGCAGGCAGAAATAATGTGCAGACAATGGAGGGGGGGTGGGGAGGGGAAGGGTCGGTTTCGCTGGAGAGTGGGGACGGAGTTGAAAATTCGGGAGGACGAGGCACCAGATCTGACAGACTAAGTACTTTG